>JANHGB010051097.1:11644-74707 GCA_026283785.1 Coracopsis vasa | reverse complement strand
TGGGGGGAGCAGAAGGAAGAGGGGGAGTGAGCTAATGGCTGCATGGTTCTGAGTTACCAGCTGGGCTTAAACCATGACACAAAGCTACATGAACAGCTTCATGCTGTAAAATACAGTTCGTGTTTCGTTAGAGTGTATTCTCATTGAGTTTTTCACTGGTAGCATTTGCAAAGTACTTACTAAATGAAACTGTAAAAGCTGTATTTTTATGTATATCAGTATGAATGTTATTACTCATCTACATATTTTTTTTGTACAAGATTTGTTCATTAAAGCAAACTTTCGTAAAGAAATTACATTGTGAAATGCAGTAACTTTCTCCATCCGTTTTCATCAACAAGAGTTGCCTATAGTCTGGTGACTTAAGCCTGTTTACACAAGTCAGAGCTCAATGTTTAATGGAGTAATACAACCACAATGTGTAGTTCCACAACTCCTTTTAAGCTCCTGCATAATTAGTTTCCATGAATTAGTTAATGAATTAGCTTTCATTAATACCTCACCTCTACAGTTACATAGGTCACCTTCAAATGCAGACAGAGGAGTTTCCAAACAGTAATCCTAAGAGACGGGAACTGTCCCATTAAAAGCTGTAGATGTTAACTCTGAAGTTTAACAAAGACTATTAAAATTTGAACAGTAATATCAAAATATTTTTTACCTGTCCCTTTCCCAGCAGTGAATTTTCTCCCTACCATGATCACAGCTGTATCTGGAATGTATTTAAAACTATTCAGTTCCTTATTGACTGCCACAGGTTGTAAATATCGTGCCTAAAATCTGTGCCTGCCCTCTACAATGTAATTGGGTTGTTGTTTTTTTGTTTCATAATAAAAATAGCACAGAGCCTTACTCAGCAAAAGTGAGATGGAACGGAATCTAGAGGCTCTGCTGCACAGTTACGACTCACATAAGACGGAGAGCTGCCTATTGGGATCACATGGAGCCAGGCAAGGGCAGCTCTGGGTTTTCCAGAGGGAATAATTAGGCAGAAACAGGACATGAGTCCTCTGCCACGTGCACCTCCACTTGCATGGTGGGCATCACTCACAAACTCAATATGCTCACTTGGAGTTCTGTTTTTGCTCACGAAGGAGTTGTGATGTCAGTCCCAGTGTAGTCAGAGGTAGAATGTTAAAACCAAAAAAAATTAAGAAAAAAAAAATTTTCTTCAAATACGTGACCAATGCATAATGTGTTTGGCCATTTTGGTGTAAAACTACCAAGATTTTTGTGTCTATAAAGAGAGAGGGTGAAAGACAGACCTTCAGGGAGAAGAAGAGGTTCTCTAGTTTATGAAATTGTTTCTATTTAAAATACAATAGCCATAGAAAAAGACCCTTAGGATGGAAATAGGAGTTCTCTGTAAAGACTCTTCATGCTGATCAGCAGTGGCAAATTGTAAAAAAACTACCAGTGACAGAAAGATCACTTCATTTGCAAATGTAATAGTCTCTAAGAGAGGTGTTTGTACAGCCAAAGAAATTACTCTCCTTGCCACTCATTACTGCATGGTTAGTGTAAGGGACATTATGTTCATGCAGACAGTAAATGAGGAAGCAGGTAACTAACCTACAGCACTTTTAAGGTTGCGTATTGAAGGCTCAGCCTCCTGGGAAAACAGCATAATACCCTGAGATGCAATATAAAACATTTATAACCTCCCTTTTAAAAGGATTCCAGAGGGAAGTTTCAGCTTTTCCATTTTGTGCAGAATGCTTTGCTGAAAGAAATACATTGTGAAGAAAGTGGCAAGCAGAGAAAGTTAGCAGTAATTGTCAAGCTTTAGGGCTTTTTGTTAGCAACTTTCATGGTCATTTCCACAAACTAAAATATTTTAAAGCAATGAAATATGTAGGAAGAATCATTCCCATTTAAACAGGAATAGAAGATATATTGTTTAAAAATATTTTTTAAAACTTCATCATATGCAGCTGTCTCTGGGTTTCAAACTGAGTATTCAGACCACCAGACTTACAAAACCTTGTATTTTAAGTGTACAGCCCAGTGACAGACAAACAAGCAGTTAGAACATCTAATAGAAATTTGTAGTCATGAGAAGATTTGTTTTCATTTATTTGCCAGTAAAATCTGTATTTAAACAGTTAAATAACATATACAGTGCATAAATTTTCTCACTTGGTATGGAAATCTGTGACATAGGACAGGATGTCCACTTTATTTAATTTTGCTAGTAAAAGTTAATCAAATCTAATAAGAGTGTAAATGTAAAATAATAATAAAAGCCTAATAGAAAAATGAATTGTTTTCATTTAGTTCCACCTCTTAATCTGGCATCCTGAGGAGCAAATTTCATATCCCATCTAAATTTGTGCTGAGTTTTACCATATGAAGACACATATTTAAAAGGAATAGTTTTAAAGAGAAATCCCATTTTAATTACATTTTATCCCACCTACAGAAATGCTGCATTTAACTGATTAGCTGATAGCTGTTTTTCTTATGTATTTGTTCCTTAAATTCAAATCCTTAAGTATCATCAGGCAATTTCAGTTGTGCAAGTCAAATATGTAGACACAGGCATTGATCAGCACAGAAAGCAAAAATCCTTCCTCTGCCTCTGGCCCACACTCATTCCTTTTAAGAACAAGTTGTCATTATTATGAGCCACATTTGCGCATCTTACCTCCGCAGGGAGGAGAAGGGTCACAACAAGATGTTCTAACTGCCTCTTGTCTCTGTTTCGTACCAGAAATCATTTTTAATGAGCACAATCACTGGTTTCAGGGCAATCCCCACCATATCACATCACTCTGAGCCAGAACACTTGAGAGTCTTCAGTAATGTTGTGTGCGTTGCGAGCAGACCAAAAAGAGGCCTGCAAAAGATCCCATGATAAATCACTATCTGGTGTGAGTCACCTTTGAAACATGAACTCATATGCTTCGTTTTATTTTTCACAGTGTTTGTATAGAAAGTTCAGTAAACTCTGCTGTAGAAATTTATGTCCAGTTTGAATGTGTACAAAGAAGTGAGTTCATGTGTTTGCTGATGCAGATGGTGGTGGAAACTAAGTGTATGTAGTACTCCAAGTACAAAAACCCACAGAGATTTATTCAGTGTGACCTTTCACTGTCCCCCTACACATTCCTTACAAGACAGTGGCATTGGCCAATGCACTACACAGTCAACTGCTTCAACTTAAAAAAATAGCATAGAGGGTACTTCTCATACACACAAACTATGATAATGCTGGAAATTTAAGGTAGAAAAATCTCAACAAAAATTTGGAAAGATTTAGTTCTGCTCTCACTATATTGGAGGCTGAAGACCCACAGTTTCCCATCCAGCCTTTAATTCTGGGTCTTTCTCTACTCAGAAATTCACCTTAAATTTGCTCCCACAAGTTTGCAGATCCCAGCACAGGTTTGGCTCAGATGGGATATAAATGAGAATACTAGGTCCCAGTCCAGAGGAGCACTAGTGCCAGTGTCATAGCAGAGACTGACTGGTGCTGATGAAACAGTGGGAGACCACCTATACAATATTAGTCTCACTGTTTTGGTACCATATGGAGCCAATTAGCCCTGTAGCATGGATTTTCATTTTACTCCCTCCAACACTCTTCTATACTCATTGCAGGAATGAAGGGAGCCTGCTGCTGGAGCATAAGGCTCATACATTGTGTTTCTCAGGAAAAAAATAGGGACAAAAAGGGCATTTATCTTTCCTGTGAAACAATGTATGTTTTATTATCATCTCCTACAACTAGGCCAGTGCAGTAGTCTTCAAAAACAGGGTATACCTCCCTTCCTGATGACATTGCTCATTTCCCACCAGTGACAGAAAAGCCCGAGGAAAGACTTGCTGCGGTGGCTGGAGCAGGTTGTGGTACAGGACTCCTTAATATTAGGTGGTGCTTCTGCTCTGTCTCAGACTAAATAAATCTAGCAGAGATGTAACAAGCATGATTTTACCCTGCTTGTGCTTCTAACTGAAAAAATTGAGTTTGGAGACTGTACATCTCTTCTCCAGAGTCTCCGAACTTGGATTTGGTACTGCAATCCCCTTCAATAAAAAGTGTCATGATGGTAGAAGAACTTCAGAGCAGTCCTGGTTTTCACTTGCTATACTATTTTATGTTTGTTGGGTGATGAGTTCCCTTCAACTGGTTATTTTGAATGTATTTCAATATTAATCTGTTTTATATAAGATAAAGTACTATATTTCTTGGAAGAACCAAGAAGAGTAGCAAAGCTAGTCTTCTTTGATATCAAGGAGAAAGAAATCACAAGCTCAGATTTACCATCTCCTCACTTAGTCTGAGGATCACAATCTGGCTACCCTTTTCCTTTGGTCTTATGAACAGCCTATTGATTCAAAGACTAACTGTTTCAAATAAAAAAAGATAAAGCAGTATAGGGTAAAGAGTAAAAGAGTACTTACAAGAGAAAAAAAAAAAACTTTGCTCGGAATTCAATAATATGGATAAAAAACTTGATCCTTCTAAGCTCAAAGATATTATTGCATCTGCCATAATATTCTACAATCTTTAAGTCAGTCATGTATTAAATTTTAGGGTAAAGATGATAAAGGAGGGTAAACCTGAGGAAATTCTTCAGGTTGCTCTGGGAATGACAGAGAAATCTGAACTCCTGTGGGAGCCTAATGCTCTGTAATGAATGTAATTGCTGAATTATTCATCAAAAGAGCATATACTCTCATAAATGGTAAACAACAGCTGAGGAAGTGACCAGAAGACTATTTTCTAGGAAATCTGCAAAGTCATGCACAGAATTTCATTGTTTGAACTGTCTGAGATGGATGTAGAGGTTCTGATTCAGCAGCCTTAGGACAACACACTCAATTTCAAGCGCTTTCCTGCACTCACATGGCATATATCCTCTATCTCTCATGCTCAGAGATGAGTGACGTGTAGCAAATACCATCCTGTTTAATTTTTTTAGCTGGAGTGGCATTGGAACAAGCATCCTTCTCCACAATGCTAAGAGGCTTTGCACTAATGGACCACGGTGAGCATGGCAATGCTCAAGAGGTTCTTCCAGCCTCACTGCAGGTGACTTGTATGTGAGCCATCAGCCCAGTGAGGTGAGCTTCTGCCAGTTGGCTGACCCATGGTGTCTTGCCAGAGCTCCTGCAAGATGGCAGTGAGAGCTGAGAACCTCTGCTTCACCCAGACCTGTTAATAGGCAGGATGTTACCCAAAGGGAATTAACAGCTACAGCCTTGAATCTGGTTTCTTTCTTCTCTGTACCCTTCTTGAAGCACTCTCCAGCTCTAACTGTGAACTGCTACCCAGAGAGCGGGAGGCCTGGCTGTGTTAAAGAAAATGTCAAATCCTGAACACAGTGCCTCTTTCTGCAGGTATTGAGAAATGCCTAAAATCAGTCTTGTGGTCCTGAAAAACATTTCTGTGTTTTACCTGTGTTTCAAAGATGGGAATAACAGTACTGGGGTTTGTACTGATAAGTAAGAAAAGGGAAGAAATTTAGGATAATGATATCCAGGTCAGTCTCCAGAAGGTAGGGCAGCAGTTATTTTTACTTGCCTTGAGACTGTGAGGAAGGATAAGGTCTTGTTGTTTCTAACATCTAAAGAAACAGAGTGGAGAGACCAGAGCAGACATGCCAAAGAAACTACAATTTCCATATGAGGAACTGTACGTATTGCTGGAGATGTGCATAACTAATCTCTTACAGCAAGTAAATGGTGGGAAAGAGGTGACCGGAGGCATCGTGGCTCTTATTATTTTCTTTCTAGAAGGTAAGTGCCTATAATATTGGAAATGTATTACAGGACGTAATGGTGAAGAGCTGTTTAGTTGTCTGAATAATTATTTTAATAATGCACAACGTTAGGTAGATTATTCTGAGAATTCAGCACAACTGCCTCCAAATTGCCCATTGGCAGTGAAAAAAAAATAAAGAGGCAATTTCTACTCCATTTCTATCAGTCTTTTTGCAGTGATTTTGCCTGCCTTTCTATGTAGGCAGTGCATCAAGAAGGGAGGTGGGAGCTAATATTTCTTCAACCACCTGTGGCATCTTTGTTATCTGCTGGCTATTCTAGACTTCCCATTGTATCAACAGGGATGGACCTTTTCAGAGATCATCTGTGAGCACCTGAACTGTTGCTCTCTGTGTCTACATGTCCACTGCTAAAGGCTTTTGTCCAAGAGAGCAGTGCTTGCTCTCATACCAAACCAGGGTTACATGGTTACTGGTGCCCTAACTGCTTGAGATTGGCCCCTGCTAGAGCAGCCTGACCATACCCGCATACAATCATAGAATCATAAAATAGGTAAAGGTCGGAAAGGACCTTAAGATCATCCAGTTCCAACCCCCCTGCCATGGGCAGGGACACCTTCCACTAGACCATGTCACCCATGACTCTGTCCAACCTGGCCTTGAACACTCCCACGCTGCATACTCGTTTCACAGAGCCTCCTCCAGGTGCCCGTGTAGCAGCTAACAGCTGGTTTTCCATGGAAAGCACCAGAACTATCACAACACCAAGTCCTGTGGCCACTGGTCCAAGCACAAGCAGTAGGTGCAAGGCCTGGCCGGCAGTGTATTAAGCAGGGAAGCAGGCAGAGTGACCAGCAATTGCTCTCTGTATTTAACGCAGTAACAGCAGAAGAGCTGAGAAGGAAGCAGGTGCTGCCCATGTCTCAGACTCTTATTTTAGAGCAGCACCAGAGTGCCCAGCTTTGTTAAATACAGCCTTACTGTTAACATGGTGTCTCTTCATCATATAAATGAGAAATAGTGCTTCTGCTACTGGTTAAAGTACAGCTTTCTTGTGAAAACATCCAGCTTATACCTGTGCCTGTATGTGTATGTATGTACACACATCTCTATCTCTGTACCTATAAATAAATATATCTCTAATGAGGAACTATATTCCTTTTGCTTCTATACTGTGTGGTTGTCCTTGGGTCCCACGCTACAATGATTTCCACACACCAACTGCAAGTTCTGTGCTGTAGTGCACAAGCAAAAACGTGTGCATAATATGTTGCCTGTGGTACATGTTACACTGCCTAAGTGTGGAAAGGGTATCAACCAGTATTCGCAGTGCTTGTTGGGATGGTACTAAACTTGGCGTGATTTGCACCTGAACGCTATGTGCTGTAGTAGACTGTGGTATAGCATGGTCTGTTCATGAGCTTTTCTTTTAGAGAGAACCAACTGGTTTGTTTCAGAAATGAGCTCAAATTCTATATAAAAAAACACATGCACACTCTTTAAAACACACACACACACACACACACACACACACACACACACACACACACACACACACACACCCCCTGTGGCTACAGGAATGAATTGAGGAGCTGAGGGATTTAACAGCTCAGCATTCCTCACATGCCTCTCATCTTCAGCCCTCTTTGAAGTGGAGAAGTGGTCCTACAGAGTGACTGATTGAGGAGGGTGTGTTTTGGGAACAGAAACCCCAGCTATAGCAGCTTCTGACTCTGAATGCCAGAGTTTTTGTCAGTGCTTAAAAAATTACATACAAATGACATAAACTACAATCATTGGTCTCAATGAGGTAGGGAAGCCTGAAAGGCAAGCCTTGTATCCTTCAATGCAAAGAAGCAGCACAGGTTTGCTCTGCTTCTGGAAGGGGAGGTAGGGGAAATTTCTCCATCTATTGGGACTCCTGTATGACAGTTCCTCTTGATTAGGTATCCAAAATACAGAAATATGATTCTCAATTCTCTAAGCTGTGCTAAGGAGCAGTGCTTCTGGTACTAAACTCATCAAGTTCACTGTCCCAGGGCAGCAGACACCCATACTATGTCCCAGGACATGCTAGCTCTGTGTCCCAGTGTACAGTAAAGAGCATGAGGAGCTTGAGAGATTTGGAGAAACTTGGGAAGGGATGCAAGGTATCTGGGGCCATGAAAGAATGGAAATGAGGTGGCCTGATGCCTCCAGCTCATGGAGAGCTGCATGTTCTCTCCATATTTCCCCACCAGTTGTATGCAAAACCCATCATGCTGGGTGTTTATCACTGTGATACACAACTGAGTGCACAGCTCTGCGCCTCACCTGTGCTCCAGCCTCTGCCCACTGCAGCAGAGGTAGCAGTTTGCCCAGTGCAAGGGCTGAGCACTGTGCCTGCAGCTGCCTGCCTGGAAGGAAGGTCTGTGGTGTGGGAATCCTCAGTGAAGCTACATTTTTCTCCACCTCTGAGTCAGGCACATGAGATCCGAAAAGGATCACTAAGCTATGCAGCATCCACTTGCAGTTTGCAAATGTAACTCACCAAATGATTCACCAGAACATGTATATGGCCGTTTTATTTGTTCCTTTTTTCTTTTTTTAGAAACCAAAAAAAGACATTGATTTCATTGCAAAATCAAATACAAAAATAAATTAGAAAAATTGTCAAAAATAGTGTTCTAATTCATATTAGCAGCTCCAATTAAACTTTTTTTTTTTCCCTTAGACCAGGGTGATGGTGATCCATCTCTAATTTTGTTTATTTTTTAATGTAATAGAAGTAAAAGCTATCTTCAAAGAAATGAGGTAATGTCCATCAATAATTTATTTTCAATGGCCATAATATTTAAAGGTAATCAACCACTAGGCCATTTATTAGCCCTGACAGAGTGAATACAGTGTCAGATATCATTGAAAGGCCTGGAGGATTAAGGCACCAATCCTGCAAATTCTGACATGCTTGCCAGTCAAACTAGGCTCCAGGATATAGTTAAACCAGGTCATAACCCTTTGCTTGAAGTAAATGCGTTTAAGTCTGTTCATGCTTTGGATCATTGCCTCTCTGGCTGCAGGGAAAGTGTGAAAGTTAGCTCAGCACTAGAGGGAGAGTTTTATATAAATGTAACATACCAGGACTTCTTTCTTGGTACATCATATAACAGATAACTGATAGTCTGCAAAGTACTGTAAAAACTAGAAGTAAAAAAATATATTAGACTGGTGGGCTCTTTCAATAAGGTTAGAAATTAGGTTAGAGGTAAGCAGATACTTCAGCAATTCCTTTAAATCCTCCAGTGATATGCAGGGAAGAAAACAGTTTTGCTTTATATTTTTTTGAATCATATTTGCTTTTATAAAAAAGCAACTTTATCTCCTTGTATTCTGGTTCAAAGAGCATCATAAAACCAGATCATGCCTCTATAACATCACAATACATTTTATTCATTTAATAGCTATGTTGTCCGTGGTTTTCTGTGTATCCAAGGAAGAAAAAAACCCAACTCACCAACATTGTTTTTTCCCTTATTTAACACCATGTCATACTGTGCTAACTGGTAATATATTATGATTAGAAGCAATGCTGCTAAAGGAGAATTAAAAAGAAAGACTGCGTATTAAATCTGATCCATGTGTCCAAGTCGATGTTTCTGCCTCATGTAGAAAATACTATTCTATTGGCATTATCCACCCCTTTCTCTGATCTGCCGTATCGAACCACACACTAGCTGACAAGTGTACATTAGTCACATTTAACATCCTTTGTCCTGGAACAGCAAACAGGACAATAATTGGCTTGGGCTGTGTTTGGAGAAAAGCCCTGTTACTGGCCGTATTCGGCCAATGACTCCTTCAAGCTGCCTGTGCCGTGGTGCCTGTTTTGCTGTGGTACCTGTCTGCTTCCAGAGGGGAGCAAACAACCTGGCAGCAGCAGCACTATCCCTGACCCAGCACAACTGTGCCCAACACTCGAACAGAAACACCCCAGCCTGGAGAAGGATTGCTGCCACACATCTCTTGCCTGCCCAGGTAGTGTTTCACAAGCTGCTTCACTGACACAGGATGGTTTTACCTTTCCTTTGCAGCCACCAGCTCCCTGCTCCCTCCCTGGAGGGTGAGAAGTTCGGGCAGCTCTTGCCAGCAGCACAACAGCAGCTTTATTGCTGCATCAAAGCTGTAAACTGCTGGAGCAGAGCAACGGAAACTTCCAAGTGAAAAATTAAACTTTTCTTAGCAAAATGGGGGAAAACTGTCACCTTCGTTGCTGCAGCAGTGTGTGTAGTGCAAACCGTGGCCAGCATTTTGTTCCAGTATTTAAAGGGTGGCTACAAATAAGACAGAGATTCCCTTCTTACAAGGAGTCACATGGAAAAGAGGAGGGGTAATGGGCACAAGTTGCTCCTGCAGAGATTCTGACTGGACACAAGAGGAAAATTTTTCATTATGAGAAAAATCAGCCACTGGAATAATCTCCTCAAGGAAGTGGGGGATTCCCCAGCATTGGACACTTTTAAGATTTGGCTGAACACAGTGCTGGGACATCTAGTCCTGGTCATGCTTTGCCAAAAAGGTTGGACCAGATGATCCTTGAGGTCCATTCCAATCTAGTATTCTATAATTCCATGATTCTGTGGCCTGTGGTGATGCACTGTGTAGGTAGAGCAAGCCTGAATGCCTTTAGCTCAGGTACAAAGCAGACTGCGCTTTTCTTGCTTAGGATAGGCTTAGCTTAAACTCATGCATTTCATGATTAAAATGTGCATATGTAGTCCTAGAAAATCTCTTCTACCCTGGAAGTAAGAGCCAAGTAAGATTTTCTTCTTGCTGATTATCACACTCTTCCAAGAGTAAAGAATCTGATTTCTTTTTCTCCTCTGGATCTAATTTACATTTATCTTAAAGCTGCAACTTCTCATATGCAATAAGCATTCTTTGCTTCCCCACAAACTACAGTTCTCATGGGCTCTGACAGAGCTGAAAGTACAGCTAGCATCTGAAATTTGAGAAGTGAGAAGAGAGTAAGGGAACATTTCTTTTATCTTTTTTTTTTTTTTTAGAAAATCCATAACATCAGATTATGACAGAAAGACCAATAATATGAACTAATAAAAGCCAGCCAGGTATTACATGTCAGTTGCTGAAGGCAATTAATATGTCAGGTACCTTCTCATCATATTTTAAATAAATGAGCCTATTAAGTAACTGAATATAAAGAAACTTTTGCACACTGTAACTGATTCAAATTTTATTGTGTTGCCATCAAGACCAGAAATGCTTTAAAATTCATTGAACAAAAAAATGGTGAAAATTAATACAACCCACTACGTTTTGCCATGAAAGCTGAAGTAGTGTTTAGCAGTATCTGAAACCAGCAGATTTGTGTATTGCAGCACTTTAGAGGTCCTGTTTCCAGAGCCTGTCTCCCAGGTGGATTCTCAGCTGTCTAAAAATGCAGCCTACCACTGCAACCCTTTCCTCAGTGGAGAAACTAATTTAGGTATTTCATGGAGGGAGAAGCAGTTTGTAGGCATGTAATACCTTTGAGATCTCTATGCTTTTGGTCAAATATAGCTGAAATTAGCTGACATATGAACAATAATAAAACAAGACCTGAAAAGCAGGCAATGCAAGCCCAACTTCCTTAGGGAAGTAAGCTATAAAGGCAGAATGGGCCATTTAATCTTTTTTGCCTCCCTTATACTCTTAGAAAAGCAAACTCACACTAACAAAGCAAAACCAGAAGTAGCAGCTGGGATGGCTGGCAGGTGGTGGCAGAGAAAAAAGTACACAAATGATGTAAAATTTACAAAACAATAGCCTTTACTGTCACTCTTTAACCTCAGCAGTTTAAGCAAAATAGCATTATTTTCAAGGGCAGAAGCAGATATTTCAGGACAGAAGAAGAATTCCTTCAATAAAGGCAAAGTTTGAAAGGCCAAGATGCTGCTACTCTGCTTCTATATCAGAAGGAAAATCTTCAATAGAAAAACAATGAGTCAAATTTATCTTTGGTGCTGCTTTTAGGTAATTCCATTGACCCAAATGGAATTATATCCCTCAGCCAGGAACAGGTTTTGATTATTGGTAAAAGAGCAAAATACAGAGAGGTTCGCCTTCCCTGCCTCTGGGATACCACACAAGGAGACCAATTTAGCCACCAGCTTGAGACCGTACCTAAAAGTACTCAATGTTAGTCATATTTTCAAGTCTTTTGCTGAGGCTGGACCTCTGTGTGTTTCAGTTTTTGGTGAGGTGGCCATTGTGCTGGTAGTAGGTATAGAATTACTATGTAAACTTAACAGCTGTTTTCAAACATGTTTCCAAATTTGTAGCTTGGTTCACATGTTGAGCCATTATCAAATTGCTGTGCTGAGCAGAACCAGTACAGAGTACTTTAAATATCTTGGCTGAGATAGCTACAGAAAGTGATCGGCAAATGGCATGAAGCAGATGCACAGTAGCTATAGAAACCACAGCTTACACAAAACAAATAAGCATGGACCATTACCTACAATTTGGTTCACGTTCCTTCAACTGCGTCATAACATCTGTTGTAAGGAACCTTGTAGGGTGTACTGAGAAAATATGTTGAACACAAATACTGCTGAACAAAGAATAAAGCCATTTCAGACTTAATGGTGCTACAAGGGTATTTAAATGTGCTAATAAAGAAACTAATGAGGGATGCTGTTGGTGCCAAAGCAAAATACTAGAGAAAATTAGCTACAGCAGCCTGCCTGTGGAGCAACACGCATTACATCACACTGGCACATGCTATAGCAAGAAAGTATCATAACAGCTTTAGGCATCAGTTTAAAAAAAAACCCACAAACTATTAAGAATTTAGCACTGTTTTTATTACTTGATGGCACACAACAGTCACACTTGAAGATTTTGGTGTTCCAAAAAATAACCTGACTCTCACTTCAAAAGTATATTTAAAATAAGAGGATATGAAATGAGGACTGAATTTCAGTCTGTATCTGTGACCGCAACTTTCTCTGCCTCTTTCTGGGACTCCAGGGGTCCACCAAGAAAATATCTATCATGTTTCAAGCAAGGAAAATTGAAAAAAAAACCTCAGCACATAAGAAGGAGATGTAAAAGCAGTCACTAGAATTAATGAGCTACGGCCTCTGTCCTAAGGCACAAATTAATTTCTCACAGCTCACCTCTTTGGATTCTTTTTGCTTTAATTGTAGATCTGGTAAACTGATGCCCTGGAGAGCACTCTGCCAGGAAGGTGCTTTCAGACTTTCAGTCAAGATGCTGAGTTTGAAAGGCAGGTAAGTACACGAGAAAGCAAACAGAAAAGTGATTTGGGACCCAACATTGTGAGTGGTTCTGAGACTTTGTCGAGAAACAGGGCCACAACCTTTCTCAAGAACGAGTGAGAGGCAGGAATAGCTGCTGATCAGCAGTGACGCTGAGCCCCTAGTCTGAAAAATGATAGTATTCCTCCCTGGAAAACTGTGTTGCACCTGTATTTGGTAAAGAGATTTGGCTGACTCTGTGCCATTAACTGCTGTTAGCACCCGTGTCCAGCTTTCAAGAGGATCCTTTATAGAGGATTGAAAAGGAAAGCTAGGAGGGATGAGCAGCCACATGCATACTAAATCCTGGAGTCTTCATGTATCAACCAGCAAAGCAAGAAACTAATACCAGGTAATTAATGAGTTTCATAGAATCATACAGTCATTTAGGTTGGAAAAAACCCTTAAGATCACGAAGTCCAACTGTTAACCTTGCATTGCCAAGTCTGCCACTAAACCATGTCCTTAAACATCACTTCTCCCTGTCTTATAAATACCTCCAGGGATGGTGACTCAACCACTTCAGCATGTACATTGCTTGACAAACCTTTTGATGAAGACATTTTTCCTAATACTCAATCTAAACCTCCCCTGGCACAGCTTGAGGCCATTTCCTCTTGTCCTATCGCTTGTTACTTGGGAGAAGAGACTGACACCCACCTTGCTACAAACTCCTAAGGTCTCCCCTGAGTCCCCTTTTCTCCAAGCTAAACAACCCCAGTTCCTCAGCACCTCATCCTCATAATATTTCTGCTCTCAACTCTTCACCATTTCACTTCTTTGGACACACACCAGCACTTCAATGTCTTCACTGTAGTGAGAGGCTCAAAACTGAGCATTGTATTCAAGATGCAACCTCACCAGTAATGAGTACAGGGTGACAATCACTTCTCTTTGACAAGTACAGGGCCCCAGTCATTTCCCTGATTCTGCTGACCACACTCTTTCGTTAATTTCTTGCTTTCCTGGTTGATACATGAAGACTTCAGGATTTAGAATTCTGCTGACCAGGCTCTTTCTGACACAAGCCAGGATGCTGTTGGCCTTCTTGTCCATCTGGGCACACTGCTGGCTCATACTCAGCTGACTGTCAACCAGCACTCTCAGTTGCCTGTAGTGTTGCATGGGGTTGTTATGATCTAAGTGCAGGACACAACACTGAGCCTTGCTGAACCTCATAACTTGGGTCTTTGCTTTGATCCGTTGATCCAGCCTGTCCGTATCCCTCTTTAGATCCTACAAGCAGATCAACACTCCCACCTAACTTGGTGTCATCTGCAAACTTACTGAGGGTTTCAGGGAGATAGCAGACATCCCTAGGAAGTGGGTCCATATTGGGCCTTCTGTT
The DNA here is from genome assembly GCA_026283785.1 of Coracopsis vasa. Lineage (NCBI taxonomy): Eukaryota > Metazoa > Chordata > Aves > Psittaciformes > Psittacidae > Coracopsis > Coracopsis vasa. The sequence continues at coordinate 60,332 of JANHGB010051097.1, read as the reverse complement.
CACCTCAAGAGATACTCTCCTATGACAATGACCCATCTTTTATTCTTTATGGAAGTAGTTTTGATGCAAGGCATAGGCTGACTTAACCTCAATGACACCAACAAGCCAGATGAGCCATTGTCCTCCTAATTGTTTGGTTACACTTGCAGAGCATCAGTTCTATCACACAAGGGTACCTAGGAAGGTGAGGAAGTCACAGAAGAGAAGCACGTGCTGTGCTGGGCAGGAACTTGTTTCCATTGCCACCTATTCCTTAAGTCACTGTGTTCAGCCAGGTGGAGAGAGGATAGGGAATTCTCACCTCCTCTCAGAGCTCTGCCACTAAGCGGAGGAGCTCCCCTACCTGGGCACACCTCCCAGAGGTGTGCTTGCTGCTGATTCAAGCCACAAAATCTACACATGCACTTAAATGAGTATTCCTGTTCTTTCTAGCTCCAGAAAGTATGCTCTCGGTCTGTCAGCAGCACATATACTAAACTAAGAAGAATTGGAATTTGCCAGGATTTGAGACCAGATCTTCCCAATGACTGCAACAAAGTTTAGGTTTTCCCAGATCATTTCACAAGTACACTGGAACAGAGGTAGGAGTGGCCACACATTTTAATGCTCTGCCATTATGCAAGACGCGAAGAAAAGAAATTATCTCCTTCAAAGAGCATGAAGTCTCTTTTTTCCTAGAATCATCACCTGTAATAGTTGTTACCAATCTATCTTTTTGTTCAGTAACAGCATCAAATGCAGCACCTAAAGATTTGATTGGTGTGTGGAAAGCAGGCGTATGTCAGTTTAGAAGCACGGCATGTGGCGCATTTTGTTTTCTCAACGGATTATTGAATAATATTCCTCAAATAAGCCACTCAATGCATTTACTGATTCTTTTCCCCATGCATTATTGATTTTTTCATTACTTTCACATCATATAGAAGGAAAATTTTCCCCAAAAGTTTAAATAAAATACTTGCAATTTAGTTTGCTTTATTATTCATTCAGCTCTAGCTTGTGCTTTCGTTTTCATAAACACAGTCCATCAAAAACAAGAGTTTGAGAAGAAGAGGGCAGGTAGTGATATATCAGACACTGAATAGAACTAAATTAAAAAATCCCACAGATTTTTGTGGTTTACTATCCTGGAAGGTAGGACTCAGAAGGGGAATGCCATGAGTTTCTCTGTGAACACGTCACATGTGAGCTGGAAGGGAATGATGGAGAACACAGCCATGGCTGCCACTGGAGAGGTGAAAATAACCTTTTTCTGTGAAAGAGAATTTTATGTGCCTCTCTGACAGAGCAGGACATGCTGAACTATGCAGGCCTGCTAATCCTTTCAAAATTATTTGGTATTAGTTTTGTAGCAGCTTGTATTCATTTCTGGTGGGTACCTGGAAAAGCTCACTTGTGCTTTGAGAAAAACTGGGAGGCATCTGAATACAGCCTGTTGCCAGAACTTAACAAGGTGATCCAGTCTGTGCATGTGCTTGTAACATGCCACAGCAATGATAATAAAAAGCATATGTATTATCCTTTCGTTTTTTCCTTCTCTTGATAGATACAGGAGTTAAAAATGGGATAGATAAACTAATAGGTGGAAGAGGAAGGAAAGTTAATAGCTCATCCCACATTTCCTATTCTGTAACAAGGTGTCATTTTCAAGATATCTTGTCTCTGGTTATCTGAATACATACACTGAATCACTGACCTGCTGGGAATTTAACAAGCTAAATCCAAGTTTAAACTGCAGCTCTAAACCTGATTTCCATATTTTCCCAAGGGTGAGCTGTCAGCTCTCACTCTATATAATACCTTCCACATTACAAGTGTTGCATTAGGCCTGATGCATCTTCCCTGTTGAAATATGTCTAATTGGTGTTGACTAGAAAGTTCCACATGAAAATCTGTGGTGAACAGGTTAGAGAGAAATTATGTTAAAAATAAACAGAAATTTGCTTAAACTTTATATTACATTATTTATTATGGAGCATTAAAAATATGCCAGGAGACAAAACAGCAATCATTGGCTAGCCAGACCTGCACAGGAGGCTCCAGACTAGGAATCACAGGGTCATTGTCCACCCCCGCTCTCAAGCAGGGTCACCTAGAGCAGGTTTGCACAGGGCCATGTTGAGTCAGGTTTTGAGTATCTCCATGGATAGAGACTCTACAACCCATCCTGACAACCTGCTGTAGTGTCTGACCATCCTCACAGCAAATAAAGCTTTTTGTTGCATTCAAATGCAGTTTCATGTATTTCAGTTCTAGCCCATTGTCTGTCCTGTCCCTGGGCACCACTGAAAAAAGCCTAGCTCCAGCATTTTTAATTCCTCTCATAAGATATTTATACACATTGTTAAGATTACCCTGGGCCTTTTCTTCTCTGGGCTGAACAGCCCAGCTCTCTCAGCCTCTCTTTGCATGTCAGATGTCCCAGGCTCTTTATCGTCTTTATGGCCCTTCTCTGGACTCTCTCTAGAATGTCCATGTCTTAGGCTATGGAGCACAGAACTGGACCCAGCTTTCCAGATGTATCTCACTATTGGAAATGCTTCTCCTCATGCAATCCAGGAAGCTGTTGGCCAGCCTTGCTGTGAGGATGCATTGCTGGCTCAGTGGTCAACTGGTTGTCTACCAGGACCTCCAGGTCTTTTTATGCCAAAATGCCTTTAAAGCAGTGGTCCCCATCTTGTATTCATACACTGGGTTATTCCTCCCCAGAAGAAGGGCTTTGCATTTGTCCTTATTGAACTTCATGACCTTCTTCTCAGTCCATTTCTCCAGCCTGTTAAGGTCCTTCTGAATGGCAGCACAACTGTAAACTAAAAGGCAGTCTCTCAAGGCATCAAGCCTGTACCTCCTACTCCGTTTTTGAGTGACAGCTAAAAGCCTAAGTACATTGGTAGATCTGGTGTCAACTTCCTGCAACATTCTCCCAAACAGGTTGACAAAGAAAGACATCACAGTCATTTGAAGATGCACCTGGGATGTGGGAGATTCAGGCCAAGAACCTGCTCTGCTTCACTCATAAGAAATAGCTTTAAGCTTTGGTGTAGACTCCTGCTAGAGCTGTTTCAGTTCATGAAAACTATTATCACAGGTCTGCTTTATCCCAAACAAACAAATCAGTCACTCAGTTCTCCCTATTTCTTCTATGGCTGTATCAATGTTGGTTTAACTTCCACTTTTTTTTCTCAGAAGAGCAGAAAGCATGGCAGTTTACACCCTTTAGACTCAGTCTGACTTTGCAGAAGAGTCTTTGCTGAGGCAGATGATAGTTCCAACATTTATGGAACTATTTCATCTACCTAGAAATGAGAACTACTGAGTATATATTCACCTGCGGGTAGAACCTCTCAAAGTGCTTCTATACCTGCTCTTCTGAATGAATATATTTAGCTCAAAACTCAACCATCAGAAGCAGATGCAATCAAAATAACTTTTCTTTAATAATAAACAGAGATTCAGATAAGCACAGAAAAAGCCAAAATTCCTCAGCGTGGCAACATTGAAGGGATTTATCTGATTAAAAAAACCCTGCTTTTCTCCTCAAAGGGTGACATTTTCTCAGGAAAACATCATCTAGCTTGCCAGTTGGGTTAGAGATACTATCCGTTATCCCTACTATGTAATATTTTTGCCATCCTACATGACATTGAGTCTGGTAGAGTTAAAAAATGGTTACTGGGCAGATAGAGCCCAGTTCTATTTAAAAAGAAATTGCCTGTAAAAAATCAAGTAAAAAGGGGGAACAAATTTTCATTTCCGTAACAACAGTTCTTTAAAAAAATACAACCATGTGAAAATGCGGAAGTGAATATGAAATACCTAAAATAAATTAGTTGGCCCCACGTAGCTCTGTATGCCAGTTAGTCCTTTGTAGGAAACTAGAAAGTCAGCAGCACATTTATACACAGCATATTTATACAATTGATTTCATATCAATTTCTATCCAAGTTAAGTTTAAATCATTTATCTGGATTTTCTAGGCTCTACTTATAAACCTTTCCTTCAAGAACCTCAGGGAACATGGGGCCTCCTTTAGAAGTGGACTTCATAGTGGTGTTCATTATCTGCACTTTAACATCTTTAACAATCATTTTACAGAGAACTCTGCAAAAGTTGGTCTACCAAAAAGGATCTGCATAATGTAAAATTATTCTTTATGTAGCCTGCTGCAGACTTGCATAACTTTGACTTCATTGTCATTGCTTTAATTCCTAATACTTCAAATATTATTAGAGCAGCTAGTAACTCAGTATAATTGCAACAATTAATTTAGAGTTGATTTAAATCAAGTTTACAAAGGGAATCACAGACTTCTGTTGCCTCATGTGTTTTTTAAACTAGAAATCAGCAACACTGCAGATTTAAGACCTGATCTTATTAATTGTTCCATGCTGTTACCTTCACAGGTCCTGCTGATGACAGTAATGTAGACATGGATACTCACAAAAAATACATGAAAAAGAAGAATAGATCTCATGTAACTCCACATTTAGCTAGACTTTTCAGTCTTTTGAAGGAAAACTTGTCAATATTTCTCAAGCTATAAGTGGGAGAACAATGAAGCACTTCTGAAATCCATTTTTATATTTCTAGGAAATTTTGTAATATCTAATGGTGTAAAAGATACAATTTTATTTAAAGAAAAATAATGTTAAAAATACTTGTCTGTAGAAATAGAATTACTTTCTGCAATGTATCATCCTGAACTCATCTGGATTTCACTCTGTTCTGCTTCTCACTAACTAACTTGCATATTTCCCATGGAAGATTTATGGTTTAAACACATATACAGGCCAGGAAAGTTAAGCCAGTGTGTTCTGTAACACATACCTTATGTGTTTTCAGTCTGGTTTCCTAGGGGAACACAGCTTATGTGATCTTGCTCTCTCAGTCTATCCATCTATCATGTGCTGACTACAAGGCCATCTGACAGAAAGGTAAGATATCAATGACAAATAATTTCCTACAAATTTCATGGAAGTCTGTGTCTGGGCAGATCAGAGAGATCTAAATTAATGTTCTGTGCTGAGGGAAAGGTTGCAGAGTGAGTTTAACCACAATTGCAAACAACCTGGTCAGAACAAATTCATCATGTGCATTGGCTGGCAGATGGGTCGGCACATGTGCAACTCCGAACCATGTACAGCCCCTTGCCTAGGCATGGAGAAACAGACACAACTGAGACATAGGCATATCATGAGGGTGGAAAGGAAGGAAGATGGAAAATGGAGATGATGCAGGGAAAGCCAGGTAATGAACTGAAAGGAGAGCTGGTGGGTTATTTTGGCAGCTGTAAGGAAGGTGCTGGTTTAGTGTTGTGAAGAAGTGAAGCAACACAGAAAACAAATCCCTACTATGGCATTTGCATTAGTTCCACTGCTTCCAAGGCAATTTGTTTGCTTGGAATATTAATGGAAATTACTCCTCTGTTTGCTGTTTTAATATGACATTCTTGTTTGTGCCAGGGCGGTAGAGGCAGAATCCAAAACTATTGGGTGTATTAGCATGAATTTTGCTGAAGGACTTGAAATGCTGAGACTGGAATGAATATTAGATTAAAGCTGCTTGAGGGGAAGTCGAGCCTCATTTGAAAATGTATTTTATATGTGCTAGTTCTGTATTTATTATACTGTAGTTTCTCAGACCCTTTTTCTCCCAGAGTCACTGTTGAAAAAAAACCCAATCCAAAGTCAACAACAAAAAACGCCCAGACAGAATTACATTTAGTATTTTACAGAAAATGAGATGGGATCTGTAGATAGTATGTGGTTCTGGAACCTTTGTGGCTGAAAAGATTTAATACTACTATTAACAACAGCAAATAGTGATTGATTATACTAAGCCAAATAACTTGTGTTTTGGTAAAGTATATCCTCCATCCAGTCATAATTCGAAGTTGTCAAAAAATTGAGAATCTGTTACCAACTTTGGTAATTTGTTTCTCATTGATTACAAAAAAATGAATGTTCTTAATTTCTCATTTGTATTTTACAAGCTTAATCATACAGCCATTAGTTCTTTTTATCACAGAATCATAGAATCATTTAGGTTGGAAAAAATCCTTAGATCATCGAATGCAACCATTAACCTTGCACTGCCAAATCCACCACTAAACCATGTCCCTACGTGCAACATCTACACATCTTTTAAATACCTCCAGGGATGGTGACTCAACCACTTTCCTGGGCAGTCTGTTCCAATGCTTTATACCCTCTCAGTGAGGAAATCACAAGGAAATTTGTGCTTTAAACCCTTCACCAGCTTCATTGCCCTTCTCTGGACATGCTCCAGCACCTCAATGTCTTTCTTTAGTGTCAAAGACTTTACTAAATTCTCGGTAGACATCTATGGCCTTTCTCTCATTCACTAAGCAGGTCACATTGTCAGAGAAGGAGAGTAGGTTAGTCAAGCAGGACCTCCTCTTCGTGACTAAACCTGATCACCTGGTTGTCTTTTACTGTTAGGATGAAGAACTTTTTAGGGCCCAGATTTTGTCTCTTCCAAAGCACTCCTAAATTTTGTCAGCGAAGCACACTTAAATCATGTCACTTCCAAGATTTCTTTTGATAAACTAAACAGGTTGAGTCTGTAACTACAGCTCTCTTGCTCTTAAATAATTTCATAGCCCTCTTCTGACCAGTCTTCAGCTTTTTAACATCCTGAGAGAAAACTATAAGGAGCAAATATAGGACTCATCTCATGAGAGAGGAAGCCTCTAAAAGGTTCCCTCTATAATCACTTTCTGCTACCAGATAATTCATTTCAACCAGCTTGCATACCTATTTCTGGATGAGACTCATCTCTTCTAAGTTAGTACTGATGAACCTCAGTCTGTTATTGAAGTGCTGGGCTCCCCAGTACAATGTACTGAAGTAAAACTGCATCCTACTTTGACTCATGACTTCTTTGCTTGAACAGCCAAGAGCTGTCTTAATCCTTTCTGAGCCAACATCAATCTGGAATTTCATGCTGAATTGTCTGTTCTCTCTTACCCCTAAATTCTCTTCAGACTTATGTATTCAGGATTCCATGAATCCAACTCCATCTAACACCCAAATCTATGACTTTTCTTATGTGAAATTATCTAGTTACTGCCATCTGAAGGGTTTTCAAAAGATTCAGATGTATTGTGGCAGTGAGCTATGTAACAGGCATACATGCCACTCACAAAACCAGATGTAAAACAAACCAGGTTGCTACAACAAAGTCTGGGTCCACAAGTAGCTAAAGACAGGTTATTCCCAAACATGAGGTAGCATGAGCTCTCCGATATGCCATACTTTGTTCTTTCATTTCTGTCACAGCTTCAGACTGCTTCATTCCTTGGATGAAGACCAAGTTAACCTGTTCCTATTGATTTCTCCATTGTTCTCTAGAGCAAAATATTAGTATTTCATGATAGCTCTATAAACTAACATTTTTTTAAACAGCTTCTGCAGCTCTTGTGGGAGTTGCTAAGACCAGAACACTCCCAAGTAGAGAGATAAGGAGTAGAATTTTTCTGCCTACTTGCCCTACTACACTTCTAACTCATGTAATCAGGTATCTGTATTATTTCAGTTCCTCGTATTTACATAAAAGAGTGCTGGCTTACAGTCGTTAAAAAAATAGAACCACTTTTCCTACTGCTATTCCTGTTAAAATATACTTTCTCTCTCTTTATCATAACCTAGGACTCAGCTGAAAGTCAGAATCTTGATTCTTTAGTCTGGTGTGCTCATTAGCACTGTCAGCCCATATGCACTGAGCTGTGATACACCTCTTTGCCTGACTTATTCTTATACTGACTTAGGTGTAAGAATAGTTAAGGAATCCTTTAGATTTTACTTCTTAAGAAAGTAAGTAGGTATCCTTGCGCAAAGTTATGTGTTTTAATTTGTTGCAGTTTGTGATGAAAAGAAGGCTGTAAAATCAAATTATCAAAGCAATATTCAAAACCATACAGTTTATACATGTCACAAATACAGGTGTATGTTCTGGCTTTTCATTGATCCAGTTAGTCAGAAAGGTTTGTCTTTATTTATCTGTGACCTGTACTAAGCCAAGTTTTATTATGTCTTATCTACATGCATTGTAAAACAAGACACAGGCAGTAAACACAGGCAAGGACCCAGTTATATAAGTGGACACTTATAAAAATTATCATGTCATTGACTTCAGTGTACATAGGTAGATGTACTCTGCTGCAGAAGAAACCTCAGTGAGGGTGAAAATGCACATGAGATCTGGGAGGGTGAGAATCCATCTTTGCTGATGTTTGAAAAATATACAAATCCATCAGGCTGAAATAAGGCTCTATTGTGAAGTATTTTTCTTTTTAAGCACCTGGTAGCACTTGTATAATAGAAAGTCTGTTGGCCTTTTCAATATGAAACTATAAACACTTGATAAAACAAGACTGAGGAGCTCAAATAATGTACACGGTGTCAAGCTGGAGAGCCTGGATTTTTTTAATTCTGTTGGGAGAGTAAGTAAATAAAATACTCCAATTTTATTTATTTATTTCGTGGTTTTGAGTCATTTTGAAAGTAGTTAGTTTTCCTGTAAGGGAAGAATGGGGACATTTAATTTGTTTCTTTATGACAGGCAAACTAAGCTTTAAAATTGCTAATTTTTTTAAAAAAAATATGTATTATATATCTGCTGTGCTGTAGCTTAAATGAATCTTGTGCAACATACTTGTTATAGCTATGCAGTTTTCCTCTCACTTAATATTCTTAAATTCTTTAAAACAACATAGTTTTTTCCTCTCTCTCCTTGAGATATTATTTGGCAAATACATGAACACTAGGTCATTTCAAAGTGACATCCCCTTGCCTGCTATTGGCTTTCCTGCTATCATCTCTCCTCTAGGTGCTCATTTCGCCTCCTGCTCCACACCACATTGCTGCCCAGTGCCCAAGGTACCCTTGAGCCTTAGCCCTGGTAATGTTGAGGCATGGTTAGATGCAATGGTAAATGTGCAAGAGCTTAAGCGCCAGTAAATATGCAACATTTGCATTTGTTAAACACGCTCCAGTCAGCACTAATAACATTACTGGCAGGAACAACCAGTAGGGATTTTGAGCAGGTCCTGATGAAAAACACATAGTTATAGTGAAAAAGAATAGCAAAAGTCATCCTGCTCCTTGTCATCTTCATCCTTGGTACTAGCTGCATTAAAGACAGTCGCCATAGGGGATGATCAGCTGCAGCCTCACCACTGTTCTCTATAGCTGGGCACTGAAGAGAGTTTTTCTCGTTCCTTTACTTTCTCATTTCTGTTTTCTTCAGTTTTCCCACAACTTAACTTGGATCTTTAAAATCAAGATGTCCCACCAGCTACAGATACCACTAATTAATCATTGTGCATGTGGGCGACTCTCAGCATCCTCTGTGCAGCTATCTCTCCCAATAACCTGTCTTTGACAGCAGACATTAGTGAATGCCAAGAGAATAGTGTAACAACAAGGTAAGCCTATAGCAGTGTTTCTCCAGAATAGCTTGCTAGGCCAAATAATCTGTAGTTTGGGAACTTCCCTGAACCAGAAATTCTCAAGTGATATGCTTGCAATTAGGAGTCTATGTTGGACTTTTCTCCCACAAATATTTCCCATTATTTTTTAGGCCCATGCAGCCTATTAGCACCTCCAACACACATTGACAAAGAATTCCACATTCCTCTAAACTGTGTGCATGACTCCAATCTGATTTGTTTCAACCCGCAATTTTCTGGTAGCCCCTGATGCCCCTCATTCTTGTATTAGAAAGGACCATAAACAATAGTTTCCAGCCTTCCCCATGTCACTCTATGCTCAGCATGACCTCTTGGCTGTTTCTTTTCCAGACTGCAAAGCCACAGCCACGCGAGGCTGGAGGTGCACAGCTCATGGAAGAAGAGGGAGAGGAGTGAGGGAGTTCTGTTCAAGTCAGACTATTAATAGGCATGTTTCTGAAGGGCTGGGAGATCCTACAGACAGAACAAGGCCAGTATTTTAGGCTAGGATTTGAAAAGTGGAGTCTTCCCCAGCACAGTGGAGGGCGACACAAAACAGCATGATGAATGTCATACCACTGTGCACAAGACAGGGAGTAGATGTACATGGACATTCATGGGAATGTAGATAGTGCGATTTAAATGTTCATCATCTCCTTTTCCAACTTACTGAGAAACCCGGTTTCATTTCCAAGAATAAAGAACAAAACAGTAGAAATTAGATTTGGTTGACAAAGACCTCTGTAAGCTGCTTCCAGCTCAGAGGATCAGTCGGCTTAAAATTCAGAGTACAAACAGTATTCTTCCAAATATATAAATTGCTCATGTCTGATGCACAGGACAGGCACTGGTGTGAGCATCTGCACATATAATTCTTGATATGTATCTGTAAATGGCAAAATGTACACAGAAGTGTGTGATTTTGATGAGGGAACCTTGCCTAGACAGGAAAGGAAGATTGCCTGTGTCAGAAGACTGCCACTCGCACACAGCTCAAAATTGAAAAGTGTTTTATATTTTCATCTGTAATCATATAAAGAACTCTAAAAAAGCCAAACTCCCAGCAAGAGACAAAGCTCTTCCTTTTGTAAAAATAAAATATTTTTTAAAAAATATAGATAGACTTTAAAATGTAGTTTTTGTTTTGGCATAGCGGCTGAACAGTAAAAGGTGATTAACTTACATTATAACATCTCATAATTGCATCTCGAACATTGTAAGTGCAAGACTTAAACAGATGAGTTAAAATACAAGTTTTGCTTCTAACTTGGCTTTTGTTGGTTTAAGCCTACTTTGTAGCAGCCCTTAAATCTATACTTTCTGGTTTAATTAACAAAAGACGTAATACATCGCCTTCTACATCATGGCATGGAAGTTAGTTTGCAAAATGCAGTTACAAGTAGTTTTGCTAAGTTTGTACCACATCTCATGAATACAAATAGCACACACTGCATACTGAGCTCTGCAAACTGTCAAAAGGGTAGAAATAGAAAAAGTAACATTTATTGTCATTTAGTCTTGTCAAAGTAAACTGGATTAAAGCCTTGACTGAAGAAAGCCCTTATGCTTTCACTGAGTTGGTACGTATTTTCCTCTTGATATTTCATTCAAGGGGATATGCACACTGATGAGCTGAATCTAAACATTCTCTCTCCCAGTCTCAATTGTCTCCAAGTCTCAGTAAACAGATCCCAGGAGTATGCATGTATTTAAAAATTAGCGTACTAAGCAGATCCCGCAAGCAACATGCAACTGGAAAATGTTCCATTAAGTATGCAGCACTGGCTTTTGCTACAAGATGCACTAATGCTTCCATGTCGACTCACCTCCTGCATTGTCTCAGATCTCTAGCTGGCCCCGAGTGTCAATCTGAACTGTGCATCCAGACCACCAAAAAAGACATCTCATCCTACATATCTTAACTGACAAGCAAACCAACTAGTGCCCAGCTACAAATCAACCTTTTCCTTGGTCTTTCCTTTGTAGATTTCCAAAATGCAGATAGACAGCCGGAGGTCAAAAAGCAAAACTGAAAGTGTATCCTACTGTGAGATTCATCGCTCTGGTAACAACTTTCTACCTGGCATGAGCACTCAATGGTTACAAGCACCCTGTCTTTTCCTTCCTGTGTGGCTGAACGTAGTGCTGTTCACAGGCCTGAGGTTTTGTCCTTTCAGCAAACGGAGGTTATGGCAGTTTGAGAACCACAGCAGAAAAAACAGAAAAGCCATCACAAAAACCTGAAAGCCAGCAGTTCATATGAGCAATTGCTTAAGTCACTGAGATGCTCTTTGTATGCATTTCTAATGCACTCATTACCATAATAGCACCAAAACAATTTCTTTTCTTCCTTTCTTTTTGCTGTTACAGTAATAATTTATTTAAAATAGGAGCTACATCAGCCAATTTCATATAAGATATTACCTCTGCTTACAAATATTACCTATTTGGGAAAGCAAGGTCTGTAATTTAGAAAAGATTGATCTTAAAAGGATCACAGCTCCAACTACATTACTACCTACAGAAAACCACAACCCAGTTATATTCTGCAATGAGATGCTGTGTTATATGGCAGATCAGCTCAACATGCATTAACTGAAACTCCAGAGCAAACATTTTCTAAGGTTTCCACCAGGATGAAGGTTTATACCAGTGCTGCATGTACAGATCACCTATTTCTGACTTTGTGCAGTAAAAGTATTTTCCTACTGAGATGGGAGACATACCTAGTGAGACACAAAGAATTAACCTTGTCTTTAGAAAATAGCTGGGTGTGGGATATAATTCCAGTACTGTCCTCCACATCATTCCCGCAGTTACCTAAGGAAATCAGTCCTAGCTTAAAATACATAAAAGCAGTCCACACCTGATAAAATACACTCAGAGAGACAGAATGGGAAGGCATTTGAAGTGAGTTGCTTTACAAGTCTCTTTTCTACTCGGTCTACTCAATATTTTCATTTACGTAGAGCTGCAAAATGATTGATGACCAGCTATTGGGGTGGCAAAAGCTGTGGAAGATCAGACCAAATTTTAAAATGATCTGGTGATGTAGTTGTCCAGAATCAACAAGATTAATTTAGATTGTCTTTGCCTCAAATGCAATGTGAAGGGTTTATTCCTGGCAAGCCATTACAGAACAAATCAATGGGGATAACAATCAGCTAGACAGCTGTGTGTTGGTGAAAGACGGGTTTATAGGGGTCACAAAACTGGTACAGATGCAGCAATCTAGTACTGCAGAAGGAAGACAACTTTCATTTTGGGTAACATTATAGAAATGGGCTGTGCAATAAGACAGAGAAGATATTTCTTCTGTCATGCGGAGTACTTGTGAAGTGTTACCTGGAGCACTGCATCCAGACCTGGATTCTGCACTTGAAGGTAAGTCAAAGAAAATACAAGGAACTGTGAAAAGTAAGAACAATAAAAGGTCTGGAAAAGAAAATCTACAGAGAAGAAAAAAAATTAAAAAACTAAGCTTGCTCTGCTTGGAAAGTGAGGACTGGGAAAGAAATGGAAATCTTCCTTTGTCATAAAGATTGTTATAAATTGGTTTTGCTAACCTTAGCATACTTAAGACAGATATCAGGGAAGACTTCCTAGTGGTGAGGGTAGAGAGAGGGTGGTATGGTGACTGGGGGAGATTATGAAATCTCCATCAGTGCAGGATGCTCAGGTTATGTCAATATTAGCAATTCAGCAATACTAGAACATAATAACAGTCATCCTCCCTGCAAAACCATCAGTTGTTCTGGGTTCATCAGCACTCCCCAGACAGCTCCTGGGCATGAGCTAGCGGTTCACATGGGCCAAAAACCATTCCCAACAGATAGGCGCAATGGGAGCATCATTCACAGCAAGGTAGGAGAGCTTCAGGGTATATTTCCCTGGCCCGTTTGGTCTTGGGATCAGAGAACTGCCAGGCACATTTAATCTATTAGTACTTCAGTCTACCAGTAAAAGTCTGTAGGAAGGTAAACCCACCTCCACAGCAGGAGGGATTATGAAATATTCTAATGCCTTATCTAGCCCTACATGCTTGCAATCCTGTGTTATGTTTACTAATGACTTTTGCTGGAATATGCAGAAAAAACAATATATGCTTCAGTACAAACCAAATTAAGTTCTTCAGGATCCTTATAAAGAGGCAGTGAGGCTGGCCTTCCTACAAAAGAAAAAGCAGTCTAATACAAATCAAGTCCAAAATCTGAACAGGAGATAAACAACTTTTATCAACTAGAAGATGAAGAACTCTATTTATTGTTGCATGGAACAAGCATTAGGAAACAGTATATTGCCCTTCCATCATTTTGGAATTCAGAGGGCTGGAGGCTCTATGCTGCAGCATAGCTCTCAGAAAGCCTCTCTGCAACAGCTGTGAGCCTAACTTGATCTTGCTTTGCAAACAGAGAAAATGTCTATAATACAGTCATTGCTCCAACTGTGCCATGATTGATAGCAGCTTACCTGCAGTAGCCAGGAGCTCAGTGTGGGCTACAGATCCTCCCTAAAGGGGTGGTTTGCTCAGTCTGCATAAGCACAGTGTTGTCCCAGCTGGATTCTAGCTGTTGTGTAAGGCGGTTAACCTAATCCTAGCTCTTTGCTGCAACTCCAGTGCAGATATGGCCAAAAAGGTGTCTCAGATGGCTAGCTAAGCTGCTGGAAAACAGTCTCTGTGATTCCTAGAGGGCTTTGTTCATGGAGGCTCAGCATCAAGAGGCACCTTTTATGTATACGCTGGGAAATATATACTCCTCACGGCCACCAGCTTTCCCCCACACACCAAAGTCCTATTTCATTTCTCCCATCACATCTTGGCATCCTATTTTTTGGGGAGAGAGTGCAAAGAATGAGAAGATGTAGCCACTCAGGTGTCACAAAGTTGTTACTAGGTGACCCAGAAAGTGGAGGATATGGTTATGAATTTGCCTACTAATAATGAGCAAAAAAGAGTCTTCAACTTGCTGTGAGAAAAGAAGCAGAATGTCAAGTGGCAAGGGCCAGCCTACCAAAATGGTGAAATTTTATGGAAAGTGAATATTTTCCTGCTGTGACTATTTCCCCTTCTCCTTACCATGTTCATAGTCAGGCCTAGTTCAGGCAAGTTCAATTAAGATATCTATTGTGATTTATAAAAAAATACAGATGAAGACACCAGGTTTAGTGGAGATAAAAACAGATGATGAAGAGTCCCAAATACTTGAAATCTAGCAGTAGCAGGAAAGTAACAAAGACAGTTCAATGAAATGTATTTTCTGAACGCAGGATCCAGTTGAAAAATGAAAAGGAGAGAATTTGAGTGACTTGGAGCAAGGTGACTTTAAAATAAATGTAGGTATTCAAACCTGCTTTGAGGAGGTAGGTGACTTTGAGGAATGCTTGAATGACCCCACCCCCTGTCAAGCCTCAGTCTATTTCCTTGCAATCCCACACATTTTGTGGAAGTCACCTGAGAGGACAAAACTAGTGGGTGTGTAATTTTTTTTCCTGTTCCTCCTGGGTGGTCTGCTGCAAAGCTTGAAATTTGTATTTTTGTAG
Organism: Coracopsis vasa; assembly: GCA_026283785.1. NCBI lineage: Eukaryota > Metazoa > Chordata > Aves > Psittaciformes > Psittacidae > Coracopsis > Coracopsis vasa. The sequence continues at coordinate 45,319 of JANHGB010051097.1, read as the reverse complement.
CAAATAATGAAATAAATTGACCCCTTGAGCCCCAGCATATAGGAGGAACATTCAGTACACTGCAAGACTGTAAGTCACCTCTGAGTCATCAGATCCAGACCCCTGCTATCTCCAGCAATCATGCCACATAAACCAATCCATATACCTGTCTTGTTCCATATTAAAAATGCTGTGGATGTTTGCCCAATTTCTAAGCCTTTTTAAGCTCTATTCTGAAGGATGGAAATTTTCCTCAAACTTGCATCTTAAATTTATTCAGAGACAGCTGTACACTTTAGTTTCGTGTCATGAAGACCCTTTATCCTAGCTCTTCACTCTGTACAGCATTAACTCCCCAGCTTCAGTCTGCATAATAATAGCCTTTCTATCGCCATCCAAACTTTGCTTTGCCAAGCCAAGCTCTTTCCAGTCTCCTCAAAAGAAGTCTCAGACCCACCACCCGAATGACCTTCCTCTGCACCTACAGCAGCTGGAACCCAGGTTTTTCTTGTTTTGCTTTTTTTAAACTGGGTGAACAGCATTGCAATCAGTTTCCCAGAGAGACTGTAACAGCAGCTTGTACAAGGGTTAATAGTTGCTTATCTGCAGTAGAAATATTTAATCTGGCAGGTTTAACCTTGTATTTGCTTTCTCCATCAGATCATCTCAGTGAGCATGACTGACCGTCAGATGCATGTTTCCTCGTATCTTCTGTCCTAATGATAAATCTCAGATTTATAATAGTAGTTATTGCTATTAGTCCCTATTAAATTTTCTCACACTTCTGTAATTCCATTCGAAAGGTTCAGCCAAGTTTTTATTTGATATTCAAATCCTTGTTTGCAGTGCTCGTACTGCTAAACCTTTTGTTAGCAGCAGTTTTCATTACCACACGATTTTCCTCCAAATTAATTGATAAGAACATTAAATACTCAAACTTAATCATGTATCATGCATTTTTAAATCCAAGATACAATATTGCATTTTCATGTTTAAAAACAGCTATCCTAGATACAGTACAATCCATCATATCTTAAACTGTCTTATTCTATTTTTCACTTGCCCCCCTACCTGATTACTTTAATAAAAGTCTTTCTTTCTGATACATAAAGGGTTTGTGAATGACAGCAGCATGTAAACCTTAATTTTGAAAAAAACTAAGGAAGTTCAGTAAATTCACAAACCTTTCTATCATAGATTGGTTTGGGAATATTTTTATCCTGCCATATTGAACAGAGTAGCAAAGGACTTACTGTTTTATTGGGGGTTTTATTTATAAATGTAGGACTAAGCCTAGCCTTTATCATAAGTAAGCTGTTATCTCAATAAAACAATGAGTTGAAGCTTGCTTATGGTCTGAGCTCTGCTTTTATGACTCAGGTTCGGTACCTAGACCCATATTTAAATCCCTAAATAAGTGTGGCCTGAAGCACTGCATAACTCCATTCGCTACTGATTTAACTGCAAGTCCAAGTTATTAGGATTTCTGTCCTTTCACAGGACAAGAAAATTCCATTTTGGTGAGAACTGCAGATTGACGGTGTTTCCATGCTTTGTGGCTCCTTGCAAAACATGTTCTCACTCTACTTTTCATTCTTCTTTGGAGGTGAGTTAGGCAAGAGGGCCACAGTGTTTTGATGCCCAGTGCTGAGAGACGGGCAGCCAGCTACAAGCTGTTCTGAGGCTGGATGATTCATGTCCACTGAATAGAAAAAGGCTAGAGACAGCACATTGCCCTCCAAATTAAACCTTTATTGGCAGACCTCAAACTCAGCAGAATGAGAAACACCAAAGTGCTTGCTTATGCCTCTGCCTTCTCTAAGGTCAGAAAGGTTTGCCTGGTTATTTTGAATTAGGTTCAGTTTAGTGTTTAACAGCTGAGATGTGCTGAGGTATGACAGCTCCGTATTTTAAAACACTTCCCTGCTCTGCCCCCAGAAAAACCTCTGAGATGACCTTTTTCAAGAAGGGCTATAAACATGGAGAGCTCATACCACAAGATTAGAATCCAGCCAAATCAGAAGCTAGCCTGGGACTTCTGAGCTAACAAGAAGCCTCTGTGAGTTTCTTGTGCTAATTTGCTCCTTCTGCTTTGAGCAGCATTTTAATATTTAGCTCAGCCAAAGCTAGGTGGGTGGTAGGAACAACAACATATTCTTTCTGCTCTTTGCATCAAGGTGCCCTGAATCTGCTAACTAAAAGCTTTCTCGTGAGATACTTCGAGTTTCACTCTAAAGTAAAAGCAGGAAAATTTAGGAGCATGTAGAAAAAGTGGCAGCAGAAACCAAATTTGGGCTGAATTTGGAAGTAAACTTTATGCCAACTGCTGTGTGCGTTGCTGAAAGGATGTCTAGAGCCAGAGTGGAGTCAAAAGGGAAAACAGTATGGATGGCAGGAAAGCAAAAAAAGAGGCTGGAAGGGATGCATAGTGAAACCCTGGAAGATTAGTGTTCTTTATTATGAAGAGACAAGCTACTCTCAAATAAAGTGTCTTCACAGCTATAATCCCTGTCCACCTTTAGCCTCCCCTGTCCTTGCTAGATTAAGCTAGCAGTTATGAGCAACTGGACAGCAAGCCAGCAGGAATCTCCCTGCAATGCACTGGAGTAAAATTGGTCAAACAGTTTTGGAGATAAGTACCACAAAAGATGCACCCAATGCAGTGTGGTGGCACTGCAAATCATATACATATTGTGACAGCCGATACAAGGAGCAAGGACTGCCCCAGAGCAATGCAGCAGAGCCCTGAGAACTGGTAAAGACCTCTGGGAGCTGTGTGCTGCAGCCATATAAAGGACAGAAGAAAATGAAAAGCAAGAAAACCTTACATGCCATTACACATTGTGACTGTGCTGCACAGGCTGTGTTGAGCACACCAGGTCTAAGTCTCGCATTAAAAAAGAACAAGGGTAAGAAGAGTCAGGGGAAGGTTGTGTTTCTCAGTAAAAAGAGAAAAAAGTCACGGAAATGAGGAGCTGACGAGAAGACTCTGCAGTGTGGTTTGGAAGTATATTTTTCAGCATCTAACATGTCCAAATGTTGACAATCTATTATCAGCCACGGACAGTGTTCTCTGGTTTTCCTGCTCAGAGCCTAATTTTCACCAGCAAATCTCACTCTGCTAGCTGCTTTCAGTGGTGTTTGTGTTGAGAGGAATACAAAGCTCTATAGAAAAGCGTTATACTTGCTTTCTGCTGTTCTCACAGGAATATTCTTTTTTTCTTTTTCAATTACAAAATAAAGATATTTATGTATCTTTTAACTAAAATTAACTTTTTAAAAAAGGGAAATATGTACATACACACAGAGACAAGTGTGTATATATTTTGTTTGGTTTTGGTTTGGGTTTTCAGTCTTACATATTCGGATATATGATGGCTGACTAATAGACTAACACTTAGAATACTGAACAGAAATAATTTTGCCTGTACATCAAAGGTATGAGCCTGTAAACTTAATTGCAGAAACAGTGTAGGTTTATAAGAGCAGAAAAAGACTAACAAACAATAAAATGCTGAAAAGCCCAAAATTTCTCAAGAAAAATCATGACGCCAGACTTTTTCAGTGTGCTTATCTGTGTACCACATCTTGTTCACTTTTCTTCAGGCTGAATTTATAACTGCTTGCTTACAAAGCAATGCAAACACCAAGTGAATTAGAGCGTCGGGATTTTACCATGTGATTCTCTGTTGTTATAACAAATCTAAAGGTAAAAGCACCCTACCTGGTACCTTTTGGTTTTTGGGTTTTAGTTGTTTTGGCTTTCTTTTTTCTTTTTTGGGGTTCCTTTGGCTTTTCCCTGATCTGCCAAACTTCAAACTTCAGTGCCATGTATTCAGTGACACTGCAATCCCCTCTTGGATGGCTTCCCACTGCAGGCACCCCCATTTTGCCCGAGCTCTGCCCTGTGGGGATGCAGTTTAGCTAAGAGCCACAGTACTGGTCCCTCAGCACTCTGGCTATGCAGCCCCTTTGCTGTTGCATCAGAGCTGACGCACTAATGCTGTCTTTAGAAGTAAAGTATGTACATCTTGCATGCTGCCCCTTCTCATCATCCTACAACCTGTGAGGCTGCACAGGGGCTGGAGTTTGCATGGGCACCTGTGAAGTGCCAGCACCAGGGAGCTTGGTCTTGGCTGGGCCTCTGTGTGCTGCTGTAATACAAATATTGAAAAGTGGTAAACTCAAAACCAGTGCTAACAGCTCTGGTTTCTTCCTAACTGGCTAGTTAGGCTTGATGCTTTGCTATAAAACCAGCACATGTCAGTATGCTATATAATACATAAACCCATAAAAGCCATACAGGTTACAGGGAAGGCCCTGGAGATTCACTGTTTCAGCAGGTGAGTAGTATCTAATCTAGAACTGAAACTCATGAAAGGGTTTGGAGTCAAAGTCGCATAGCAATGTGTCACCTTGTAGGAGAGGTTTGGACACGAGAGCAATTAAGACATGTCAGGAGCTTACAATAAATATTTACATAGTTTTGCGGAAATACCAGGTTTCTTACCATGAGCAATGTGTGCCAAACAGAGCCTTTGAAGAGCTAACCTCCAAATGCGGTAAAACAGAACAACACTGACTCCAGAGATGGGATACAACACTTGCTCTCTGAAGTGGAAATTAGCACACTAGGCAGGATAAGTCCATGTACTGGAATATTATTTCTATGCTAGAAACTATTTGGATTTGCCATGTCAGTGCCTTGCCCAGTGCTCACTGGAAAGCCAGATTTTGGATCCAGAGCATCAAGACAGGAACAAGATCAGCTTCATAACGAGTTGAGGTTGCACTCATTTTTGTTCAGAATTTTCCAGGTGAGGATTTAATGCAGATTCATGTAAGAAGAGACACAGAGAAATAAAACATCTTTGAGCCATGCTGGAGATTTATCTCTCCTTAATTCTTCCTCCTTTGTCCCTAGGAAGACTGAATTTAATGCTTCTTCCTGATCAAGACAATCAGTTATGAAGACAGTAAGGGTCTAAATAACACTTCTTTTTTTTTTTTAAGAAGGAAGATTGTAAAAAATATTCCTCCAGAACAAACAGAAATGCTATTGAACATAGGAATTCATCAGCATACTGACCTGTTAAAGGCAACCCAGTCCAAGAAGTGGATATTTTGGAAACACATGGATAATGGTACCCAGGAACATTTTTTTGTTTGCAGTTTTATGGCATGTCATAGCAGGCACCTCTCAAACTAATTTACAAAGCTGTAGAAATTTTGTTGATGGAAGTTTTGATAGGATTTAAATCTGGCTGTAACTCACTCATGAGTATGGGGGTTTTAAGTCTTTTTTAATACACAAAATTTAGTTCAGTTTATTGCATTCTCATTTTACCTGTTTCATCAGCAGAGACATAAAACCCAGTTTGTTCTGTATATGCCATCAGTGATGTGAAAGTGTGATACACTGCTGTGCTACTGCCCTGAGATAATATGCTGCTAACTGGGTACTTCTGTGTCACTGTCATACCTTGTTACTCACCAGTAGAAGAATCACCTGAGCTGAAGCAACTGTGCCTAGTAGAAAATTTGTCTGTATTTTTGTATAATTTTCATAATGTGTTTCAATAAACCAGGTTTTCATGACCTCTTTACACTACTGCAAAGTGACATTTACTAGTTTGGTAAACGTACTCTAGATCCTTAGAGAAAATAAAGGAAATAAATAGCAGTTAGCTCTTAATGGCTGAGAGAAGATGTCTTTGCTTAACAGACATTTACCATTTTTAGTAAAATTCGATCAGCTATTTATTTTCTCTATGCTGGCTACACCTTTCCCATTGCTTTGTCAACACAGTGAGTTTATGTCATGCTATCCAGGTTTTCCACTCTAGGTATGTCCAGGCTTCACCATAAGATGAACTATGAAAATATCTAAGTGGAAAAGCTGGGTAGTTTATCCATTTGCTCACCAGGAAGAGACTGTGCTGCAGTGTGGACAGACCCCATATCAATTCATCTAGTGGTCATTTCATTAGTATATTCACAAGAAACTCATGAGAACGTGCTCTTTTCTTTACATGACTTAGCTCAGGTATTTTTACATCATGGAGACCGTGATTGTCTCCTTCGGTGGGATCTAGCTCATGCAGATCTCAAAAAGTTAGTTGTCAAAATCTCAGCTATTTATTTACCCTGCTTCGCGTTATAGGCAGCTGAGAGAAGCAGGCACATCCAGGGAGAAATTCATCTCATCTGGAGGTAGGTAGTTAAAGTAAGTCAGAGAGATTGCATGTGAGGGTTGCTCTCCAACGAATGTAGTGGAAGCCTAGAGCAATCAGTGGAGAATTAGACAACTAAACCTTAAATATCTGTACTGAGATGGAAATAAACTTGCCCAATATTTCTCTGTCAATGATAAATAGCTGCTACAAGGAAAGCTGTACTCTCGGTCATAGTTTCATGGCTTGGCTTGTAAAACATGCCCTGCTTCAGGGTCTCCTATCTCCCCAGGCACTCCTCAGAGCGTTACAGTGTGTAAGTAGGTCAGCACTTCTGTTAACGTTATACCACTCCAGTGATAAACCTTTTGTTCCTGCAAAAACAATGTCCAAATGCTACTTCTCTAGCATCTGTTTGGCCTTGATAGCATAAGCATGGCTTGCAGTCTAATAGTTGTCCTTTTTAAATAGATCCATTAATTTATTCCCTGTGCAGGAAACCTTTGTACAGATTCACTGTGGGAAGGAAATAATAGTTGTGTAGAGGACAAAGACTTCTAAAAGGGCAGCTTGTTTCCATCTACAAGCTGCCTGCAATACCTGTGCTTCTGTTCTATTTTATAACATAAGCATTATATAAAGTAAATGTAAACTGTGAAGTTTGATTGGACTTTTTCTGGATTGTGTGTTTTGTTGTTTTTTGTTTGGCTTTTTGGGTTTCTTTTTAATAAGATTTTTCCAAATAAGACTATGCTTTTTTTATTTGGTAATTTAAGTTAAGTGGAAGGGTGAGCCAGAAGCAATCTGGAGTCTCAAAGGATCAACATATAAGAGACAAATAATTTTAAACTGTTCCATAGGTTTGGATACAATGATCCTAATTATGGTTTTGTCTTTATTTCCCACCTTTACTTGAGGACAATGGCAAATGCCATTATTATAACGAAGTACAAAAACTTGATTACTACAATAATGATGCTCTACTCAACACTTTTCAAGATATGAAGCAGCAATATATAGCCCAGCTACTAAGAAAAAACTGATATTGTAATTGTTAATCTTCTGTTACCGTATTTGCACCTTACAGTACATTAAAAGATCAGCTACATTTTCTTCTTTGCAAAATAATTTCTGAGAACAGGTATGGTTTTGATCACAACTTGAAACTTCTGCTTTCAAAGATTTCTGTCAAGAGTTACAAGTCAGTCATTTATGGAAGTATTTGGGAAAAAATACATAATAGTTCAAGTAATTTGAAAAGTTCAGTTTTCAAGAGGTGTTTTTTCCTGAGCTTAATGGCAGAAGAGCACAGCTTCTGTCTTCAGTTCAACAGGACGAGCTGGCCATTTTCTTTTATATTAAGTGCACTGTGGGCATATCGCAGACATGACGACTGCACACAGCAGTTATCACCAATTCCTTGCTGTGTGTCAGTATACATTCCTAGATTTTTACCTGATCAAAACCATTACTCCCTCAGGCTGCTGGTTTTTAAGCTCAGATTTGATCTGGTAAAATTTGGCAGCCTTAGCCAATTGGCAGCTTGAGCACCTTTATCTGAAAGTTTGACTCTAGATCTGACTTTATCTTTTTTTTGTCTTTTTTTCTTAATTATATTATTTTAAAATTCTCAATTTAAAAAGGCAATGTTAACATTTTTCTCTCTCGTGTATCTCTCTTGGCAGTATCTCAGTAAAATAAATTTTTAAAACCTATTTGAAGAATTTCTCTAGACCTTTCTGAGAATTTGGGTGTTATTCCAAACCTCGTAAATCTCACCTTACAGTAAGTTAGACACCAGCTAAGTGGCACATTAACAAGATTGCATAAGATTTGTTTTTTAGTGAAAGCATTATGGTGTCACTAAGGATGTGATATGAGTGAGACCAGATATTCACCTGATCCTTATAGACCAAGAAAGCATTCCTCACAGAAGTGCAATTGGAAAATATTATACTATAATAAGGATTAATTTGGACCTAAGTATTTTAGCCATATATTGCTCTTTTTAAAATGAAAGAAACTGAAATTGCTTAAATTATTTATCATGAAAAAGGCAATATGGCTTTTGTGTTGTTTTATCTATTGTGTTCTTGGGCATAAATAAAAGTTATATTTGAAAGATCATCTTGATATATATATCACACCTATTTTGAAATTCACAGGTGCAGTAGTTTTCATGCCCATTAAATTTAGACTAGATACCAAAGTGCCAGGACTTCACTGGAACGTGAGAATCAATGCTCATTGTCATCAATCTACTGCATGTTTATGTCTTCTAAACATACCTCCACAGGACAGAAATGATATTATGCGTCAACAGTAAGAGCACAGGGATTACAAAAAGACCCAGAACAGTGGTCATTATTGGCAAGCTGTACTTTTGACCTCTCTGCTTCACTCTTGTCTCCACCATGGTACAACCTACAGCCAAACTTTCTTTTGTGATGTTTCCCTGTGAATCTGATAAGCCATGACTCTCCTCCCTTCTCCCTGTGTTGAGAGAAGCCATGGTTTTGATTCCACACATGGTTTTGATACTTTCCAGAAGGTCTTTGGTTGAATATTTCACTTGACAATTGCTTATAACCATTGAGTTTAAACATGAAAACCAAAGCTAAGGTTGATATAAGATTTTTTTTGGCAATACATAGAACCATAGAATCACAGAAAAATAGAATGGTTTGGGTTGGAAAGGACCCTAAAGATCATCCAGTTCCAATCCCATTGCCAGGGGCAGGGACACCTTCCACTAGATCAGATTTCTCAAAGCCCTGTCCAACCTGGCCTTGAACACCGCCAGGGATGAGGCAGCTGCAGCTTCTCTGGGAAACTTGTGCCAGTGCCTCAGCATCCTAACAGTGAAGAAGCACCCTTATAGTGAAGCGTAATACCCAAATCCATGGATAGATAGCTCCAACTTTCTCCAGTCATTAGAATATCCATGGTGTTATTCTCACAACACACATAGTTCACAGCACACATTTCCTAGAGAAAACTCAATTCCAGTAAAGCATTATTATTATTGTCTAAGAAAATTCTTTCTTTACAGCAGAAAAGTTTTTCAGATCTCTTCTGCACATTGCCTTTAAATCATCCAGACCTTCCACCACCTTCCCAGTCTGATCCTAAACTTAAAATGATTGATGGTGGTGTTCTGATGACAAATACTGCTGTAATGAGCCAGGGCATGGATATTTTTCAAGTTGAAAACCAGAAAAGAATCATTAGATCCATGATAAATCAATTATTTGAACAAAAACACAATCATGAATGAAAAGAAAGGAATAGAAGACGGTCCATCAGTCTTAGTGACCGACAACAAAAGTAGGATATAGGTACAAGCTATGTATTTTCTTCTATTTTGTTATCTTATGAGAATGCAGTATAGTTAAGCAATGTGCCATTATCTTTCAGTGATATGCTGTAGCAAACCATCATGTAGGAGAGGAATCCATCAGCAAGTAGGAAATGAGAAATGGCAGCTAGTCAATATATTCTCAAAGTTTCAGATATAACATGGTAGAAAACTCATGCAAGTAAGAGAACTAGCTAAATATGGTATTGGTTCATATTTGAAGCAGCTGTTGTCCAGCTCGACCATCATTCTTATTTGTGAGCATTCAAAAAAACAAGTGTTTGTCTGAACAGATATTTGGGGTACGGCTGCTCTTCACACAAATATTCTTCTTCATGTGTGAGCAGCAGTAATGTTTGTTATCTGCTATTCAACATCTGCACTTCTGTTTAAACTGCTCTGATTCTCTGGTTGGGTAGCAAAAGCAGATTCTAGATGATACATTTGATTATAGACGATGGTAAAGACACATAGATTGTGTCACTGATCACTTTCTCCTTTAAGGAAAGGGGCACAAGTAACTTTTCTTGCAAATTGAAATAGAATTATATTTTTCTATCAGTCATAAACCCTGTAATATAAAGTTAGGTTAATAAAATGAAGGACAGATCAGAAGCTGAAGGATAAATCAATAACTCTCATGTCTATTACACTGCTGTCTTGTATAACACTAAGAGAGGATTATATTAGATTTTTAAAGGCAAATGAGCTTCTTGTTCTCTGCATCCAAGGCTACTGTTCCCTCTGGCAGGGCTACTGACCAGGATTGGATACCGAGGTCTTAGTCCCATAAAGGAGACCTCCATCACTTGAGGTGAGGGACTAACTTTCCAGCTTATCAGTGATGTTGAAAGTATGCTTACTGAAGGCTCTAGCAGAAAGGCAGTGCTGATTCTTGCTGGTGCAATTGAAGCTGATAGTGCACCCAGCCATTCTCCCCTTCCTCCAACAAACCTTTCTGCTCCATTACAGCTAAAGGAAGGGTATACATGCTCAGTTCAGTCACTAGAGCTTACAGCCTGGTAGTTTAGGATGTACTTTAGATGTTTCAGTTAAGGTACCAGACTGAATTGGGACACCGGAGGCTCAAGTGCACTTGCCACTCTTGCCACAAGAGGAACAGTCCGCAGATACGGGGCATAGTATGTAACAGCTACTGTAATAGCTTATCTCCACCATGGTTTACTTCAGCAGCGGATATGACAACCTCTGCTGTCATTTTACTTCTTGTTCCTTTCGATTCCCTGGTGCCTGGGGTCATAGCATTAGGTGAAGCAATAAAAAATACTTCCACTTTAAACCAGAGTATGAAGAAGGTCAGGGGACATAGTAGTTGAGCAAAGGATGGCTAAGAGCTCCCAGCTTGATACAGTTACTCTCACAATACATTTGAGCAGCCATCTGCAATATAGAACATATCTATTGATGCAACAAGTGGAACATGTAATATTAGTGCACCTGAAAAAACAAGCAAGAACTGGCAAGGAATGTACGTATCAGTACTGGTCATTCCTGCCATAGAAAGAGGATCTCAATCTGGGAAGGGCACAAAAAGCAGCTACTGCAGCATAAGGAACTGGAGAAAGCCTTCATATGGGAAGATGCTAAAACACTATATAAATGAAGTCTGAAAGAAGAGGGGTCTGCTGCAGACAGGTATATGGTTGTAAACACCAAGGAGGCAGGAATTCTGTTTAGGTGAAAGAGCAAGCACAAACTGATCACAGAGAAATGGAGCCTGAAAATTAAAAGATTGTTGGAAACTGCAAGTGCTTTAGACATCAGCAGAGTGCTCAGTCTCTACCTGATAAGTAGGGTTGCATGTTGTCTCTTGTGCTACAGATACCAGTGTGCAACTGGGCACTGGAGGAGTTCTGGGGTTCAGAATCAACCTTTAGGTTCTGGAAAGACTCAGAAGCTTATAATGGGTGTCAGCAGTGCCATGTCACTGAGGGACACCCTTTTGTGTAAGGTCCTTTTAAAGCCACTTTTACAGCCCTGTTTTTTGCCCAGTGCTGTGTGCCAAACTTACATAACCCAGCAGTTGCCTCATAACATTTTCCAGTACACTGAGAAGTTCCAGACTATAGTGAAGAACTAAACAGTGGAGTGGCAAATTTGGCTCTGACATTATTGCTGAATAGGATCCCCTAATCAATGCAATCACCCTAGACTTTCGTCTGAACAAAATTATGCAGGTGTACAGTTGCAATCATTCTGATTACTGTCATGCAAGAACTATATGCACGTGTAACAAATACATCGTGTGCCAAATTATGTTCTCTGTAGCACTCCAGTAACTTCAGTGGATAACCTCAAGGTACAACAAAATAGTGTTTGTTCTTGATTTTGGTTTTGAATAAGATGTAATTTATAGCTACCAAAAGATAATTTAAAATTAATTCTGGTCCTTCAGTCTTAGAAATTCCTCAGAAACAGCATTTTGGAAAAGTCTGCTTATCTTATAGCTATTCCTTTATGAAGGATTTTATTCCAGTTTTTAAGTTATCCCATGTGTCTATATGTAGAAGACACTTGGAGTGGGCTCTGCAGCACTCATCTATTATTTTAATGGCCTACTTTTCAATGCAAACCTGAAACTTGAAGAGAGCTGAATTTTCTGGTAATAGGCTTAGTTTTCCCAAATGGTATTATGATAGAGAGAAACTTTTGATGGAGGTAACAATACCTTATCGAGTGCAGACATTGAAATTTACATTTTGATTTATGGAAAGATTTGCTGAAGAACCGTAGTTTAAGGAGGAAGGAAGCTTGCTGTACTAAATCTGTAAGTAACTAAGATACAGTAAGCCAGTGAAATCATGCTCTAGAATTGGCCAAATCGAGTAGTGAAGCTTGCTATATTAATAAATCACAATATTAATACATTGGGGTGATATATCAATATACTCCACTTACAAAAAATAGTCTGCCATGTTATATGAGTTTGCTGGTGTGTTTAAAGTGGCTATTTGTAAAGATAACAAAATGTAGCAGAATTACAGAGCTTATTTGACAGCAGTACTGTTTCCAAGGCAATTCTGTTTTGTTGATTTTGAACCAGTCTTAGAGCCAGAAGGTCCAATTTATGCTTCTGACCCCTCAACTGTCCTTGACGGGAAACCATGTTGTTTTGCTTTGTAAGTGGCCACCTTTCCCTCACTCTCAAACAAAGTTAGCCAGCCTTATTCCATGAATATATTCCACTTGATCTCTGCATTCGCAGTTGTTTGCTATTTAGAGACATTAGAAAGAAACAAGCAAATTGCTGCAGAATGGCACAGTAACTTGTAGGGCTGGGTACAAAGAAAAGTAGTAAAAACTATTTGAAACTCTCATTTAGGCCCTGAATCTTCTAAAACTGCCTTTCTGGGCAGCTAAGTAATACCATACTGTCAAGTTGTATTATTCCTTTGCTTTAAAAAGAAAGTAGGAAGTCAAAAGTAATCCCAGGACTGCAGGTGACTTTTTCAATTGGCACATGCACTAAATTCTTTGCAAGTCTCTTCCCAGATGTGCAAAGGTAAGCAATGTCTCAGGAGAGAACATTTGTAAGAGTTTGATTATTAATTTATAAATGTGTTCTGCAGGAAAAAAAAACACAAAACAACTAGTTAATTCTGTGGAATGCATTTTACAGTTGTTTTGAGATGTATTTTTCACATCTTTTTTAGAAGCCTGTGGGTTTAGTATTATCTTGCAATATACTGCAAGTCTCTGTGTGGTAGTTCCACACAGTGAGTGCCAGTGAAATTAAAACTAGCTTCTGCTGTATCTGGTTTTAAAGGGGATATGATATTTGCCACCATTTAAAATTATTTCACACTTATATGTGCCAGTATATTTACCATCATATTTCCCTTTCAATCACAAAGGAACATTTTGCATCTCAGACCCACAGTTGAACTAGCCACTCAGTCATAAATATTGGCAAGTGCTGACATTTTGAAGTGCCGCTGCCGGAGCAGTTATTTGACCAACACAGGTGAAAACTAACACCTTGTACGTGGTGCTATAGTTCAGGAACCTTTCAATTATTTTAATCCCTGCATGTCAGGGCTGCTTTGGAGGCAGTTCACTCTAATTTCATCTCATCAGCACACCTGCTGTTACTGTCATTGAGCACATTCTGCAGCCCACTCCTGCTCTCCAATATCCCTGAGGTATTTCTCCATTGTTTAGCTCAACAAAAGGCTTCTCCCCTTTTTCACCTATCAGCCATTTCAGCAGTCCCCACTAGGTCCCCATTCCTCAGGCTATTCACCTGTTCCTGAGGATCTTCTCCCAAAGCAGAAGATATCAAAACAACAGTGATGCTGTGTGTGTCACCTTGCTTAAGATATCTGCCCTCTGGGTTTTCCCCTCTGAAAACTGAAGCTCTCATACTCTTGTGTAGGTTGATTAATATATGTGCAGTACTTTGTCCTTAACTAGCACAACATGAATGCCAAGTAGTATTAAATAGTGAGTAATCCTACCCTGGTAAAGAACAAAGTAAACATCTGTAGATCTTTTCCAGGTATGAAATGTTAAGTCTCTCTTTCATCCAGTGAAGGAAACAGAAGTGACCTCTTAAAACTCCCGTTTCTCCTAGGAAAAACCCCAAATATTTCAGCTAGCTGCCAGCACTGAGGCCAGGAAGGGTGTCCAAATAAAGAATAGTCAGTAATTAAAAGCCCCTTTCATCCTTCCCCTCACAGTAAGTTGGTAGAGGAAGTGGAGCAAGTGCTTCTCAAGCCTGACCCCAGTCGCATGGTAGTACAGTGGACTCAATGTCCAAGGAGCTGGCCCTGAAACTCCTGCCTGAAGCAAGAAGTGCTGGGTGTGAAACACACTGGGGAGTGAGCAGGTGCCTGGAACATACCCCACAGCACAAATGACTGCCCAAAGGAGACCTACCAAATTATGTTCCCTCTCAATTCTTCCATTACCTCCCATCAGAGAAACCCTGTGTTTCTCACATTAAAGCTGTCTCACAACAGCTTCATTTACATGCTGCCTCTTTCTACAGGTACCTGACTTCAACCACCTGCTCAGCAGCCACCTAATCCTGCAGGCATATGACATCTGCAGACACAACACTGATGTTTACCTGTTTCCCCAAGCATCTCTGGAGTTGACACCAGAATTACTGGTGTCTGATTGGTGCTGGTAAAGGGGAGAGCAGCCACTCACTACCTCCATCCTTTGTGATTGGTTTCAGCATCCAAATCCATGGGTGGTTAGAAGACTATGTATCTTTATTAGGGATTGCTACAGCAGTGCAGCCTGCTGTGAGTCAATTACACTCCCAAAAGGAGCATGAGTTTAGACTTGCCCCTTCCTTCCACATTTTTCTACTTAGTAACTTTGGCACTCTGCTTCAAGCAAGCTTGCCTCTCTCCATCACATTATGAGCAGTCTTGTTCTTTCCCTGAATTTCATAGAAACACTGGACACCTGCAGTGGTGGAATAGCCAAATGACACTGTGCTGCTGTAAAATATTGTTGTGATTGAGCTGAACATTTTCCGCGTCTGTGCTAGCATTTACACAGCTAGCCTGTATCACACCAACAACCCATTTAGATAACCGACCCCTGCAACCGTGCAATGTCTGGGAAGTGAGCAGAGTTAGAAGTCCTTATGCAGTGGTAGCTCAGCTCACAGCCATGCAGCTTTGTTCAGCGTGGTAGTACCTTGTAGGCAGCAGTAGGAAACTGCAGATGCATGTTATTGGCTGCCTGGCTACCACAGCTACTGAGCATCAGAGGATTTTTCCTCAGGAAGGCAGTACTAATGGTGGCAGTTGTGTTTGCTCAAATGCTTGGAGAAAGCTGGCACTACTTTTGAACAGGGGTCAGAGACAATCTTTTTAATGAGTTTTAACTTGCAATATTTCTGATCCGTGGATGAAAGAACAGCCTTTACAGGAAGTAATTGTTACTGCTTTTTCCCCCAAGAGGTGTTTGTTACAGTAGAGTCTGTCAAAAACCCAGGACCTTTCAACATCTGCAACTTTGAGCCTCATCCAGGGGAGATTTGCTGAAGTGCCTCCTCAAGAACTGAGGCATGCCAGCCTATGGTTCTCATAAGAACAACACTCGGGCATCTTTGCCCTTCTTTCAGTCTTAAGCTTGGCTGCTGGCCTGGAGTACTTCTTCCTTCTCCCTCTCATGTTTTCTAAATTCTCATTCCAAACGGATTTAAGCAAACCTTATGCTTTGAAGGAGAAGCAACTGGCTCCCGATCAACTTTGAGGTCACCATGTGGACAGCTATATACAGAGCTGTCTGTCAGACATAGTGTAAGGGCTTTGTATGATCCTTTTTTACTTCATGAAATCTGTCAGCTGGCCTCAGATCTTGCCAAGACTTTGCTTTGTACACATCTGTGGTACTGATACTTGCAGCTGAAAGCCATCAACTCAGAGGTTTAACACAGGGTAGAGTCACAGCCCAGTCTGGGCTGTGATCTTGTAACATTAATAGTCTCAAGGGACCTGGCCCTATGGGCAGGTTCTTGCCCTGAACCTGTCCCTCTGACTTTGGGCACATGGGAAGCCTCTAAAACCATCAGAAGTGCAGCCCTGCTGGTACAGGCCCGTATGTTTGCTTAGTAGATGAAATAACATCATTACATTATCTACCCTCATTTTCAAGCTCCTCAGATACAAATAGCTGCTGAAGATGGTATTGTACTTGCTGTTCCTCCTTTGCTACACTCTCACAGTAAGATCTGCAAAAAATCCTTTTGGTGCACATTTTTTGCCAATTGTTACACAGTGTCAATCATCCTTAATACACATCTGTCTTTTCTTTTATTCCTCTACCTTCATCTGCTCTCCCAGCAGAGCTGTATATATTTGACAGACAACCAATAGAGCAGGACTCAGCAAAGCAGCATACACAGCATACAGACCACCAGAGAAAATAAGGGAATAGATTTACTTTTGCCTTCACCTTTAAACAAGAATTTGTTTAAAGGTAGAGGCAGAATAAATGTGTGTTGCTTTAGCTGCACTGCCAAGAAGATGTAAAACACCTGCACTGCATCCAATCCTTCCTTGCTTTACCAAGTGGGAAACATCCATTTCTGATTCTAGGTGATAATGATCTTAGCCCTTGATGAGGTTTATCCTGTGTCGTTTACTAGTGTCCTTTGAATACATGTAGTGAAAAGCACTTGACTCAAAGGACGCTCTACAGTTCCTAGGATTTACCCTTTTTCCCCGAATCAGACATTTGCACTGTGCATTTTTAAGCCCTTAGTAGTTTCAATGACTCACATTCTTCTGTAGTACAGGGACATTTACTAATCCAGAGACTTTTCTGATGGTAAAGAATTATTTTTTTTTTTATTCTACGCATATACACACACATATGAGAAAATGTATTTAAAGGAATGACTGTCCCAACAGATCTACAAATTACATGGAAAGCAGCTGGTAGAAAAGCAAACACATAAAGCCAGAGTAAGTTCTTGGTCTGTAATATACTTTCATCTGTAGACATTGAAGTTACTGACTACATTTCAACTGTCCTGTCTGACAGAATAGAACCTGCCAAAAGTCTTTCTCTGAGTACAGCAGAGTCTGACCCTGTTCACTCACTATGAATACTGAAAACTAATGCTTTGCCTGCTTTATGGTGCTCCAGATAAAAGATTTTGGTCACTGAATAAAAACATTCCTTGTATATACATAAATTCATACTTGACTTTGCATCAAGGTTTCAGAAACCTGAACCTGATGGAGCTCTTCATATGCAAAATAGTTAACACTCTTTCACAGGCTAGAATAAATCTGCATGTACACAAAGACTCAGATAGCTCCCATTTGTGAAAAGGAGAGCTGCAGGAATCCTGCTTCTAAGGGTAATTTTATTCTCATTTGTTAAAAGTCACTGAGACTGGAAGAGAGCATGTTCATCTGGAAATCATCTTGCTGGCAATCTCTACTATAAAGATGAAAAACAATGTGATCTACATTAAATTTCATTGCTTGTTGAACAGCAGGACGTATTCTTTGGACTCTGCTGCAGGAGCCTGTTGGACACCTAATGCAGCACTGACATCAATTCATCTATTTTCCACCTCCACTTTCTCTTCACTGAAGCATGACCTGTGTTTAACTGTTCTACCTATACAGTGCCTTTTTTGAGGCTCTTTCCTATATGTTACAGTGTAATGTAATCGATAGCTCAGCATGCATCAGAAATTTCATTGCAATCACCGATGAAGATACAAACATTTTGTGCCATATTCAAAAAGGGTTTTTTTCTGATTCAGCTTAGACACTTCTGGCAATGAATGGTGGTACTGATATCCTGACCTTCCATTTCTAGGCTTATGGTTTACGGCACATTGACTTTCTTAAGGAATTGTTAAATGCCATCAGGTTCCTGCTCTCGTACAAGAAATGGACACTCTTCTTCCTTTCCTGTTGCTATGTGAGTGGAAATTTCTTTTATTCTGTGTGGATTTATGTTCCTTCCCCTCACACTAATCTCTCTGAAAGCGCCTGACTTTAACATCTGTTTAACGATGTCAACAGGGAATCCGCAAAGTCAGAAAAAACCCTTCAGTTTCCATGGGAAAAGAAGGATTCATTACAGGACATATTTGTCTCTGGTTTATGGAAAAACAGATTTAACTGATAACATCTTTTCTTTGGTCACAGAAACCAAAGTGCATGCTAAAGGAGGGGGCAGAGGAAAGCAAAACAACAGATTTCAATAGTAAGCATTCAGCTCGGTGAAATGAGCAGGCAGCAGGAACTCACACACAGGGAGCTAGCAGCAGCATCTGTCCTTTAACATTACCCTGAACTAGAGTACAACCATTTTTGTCCAGCTGAGACCAAGGGAAAAAAAAACGCAAGAGGTTTTCCTCCCTCTTCTGATCCTGGGCTGTGGGCCTCTGTGTGCAGTGGTTTTGCATTCTCACCTCCCTGGCCACAGGATGGTCTGAAAAGTTGCTGTGGCTGAACAGAGACTGCTTGGTGCCAGCCTGACAGGCACTCGTGTCCAGCATGGAACAATACATTAATTATGATTTCATAGGTGCAGAGTCACTTTCCATGCACTCCCCATTGCTCATTGTAGCTATGCTGGAGCAGTGCATGGAAAACATCAGGGTAGACCCAGTGATCACACTCTCACCTGAAATTCCATTATCACTTTGCCAATGAGTGAACATTATTTATAAACCTACTATAATGTGGTCATGGAGGAAACAGAATGAGACAGCCAGCGTTCTCCCTGAACTACCTGATTTTTTTCTGAGTATTTCAGACTCTGATTCAGCCATCGTTTCTTTCTTCAGTGAAAATTAAGCTAATGTAATGAAGACTGGATGAATTAAGGCTTCAGGACATCTATCAACACCACTGAATCCCTGATAGAGAATCAACCAAAATCAACCAAAAGTATGAACATTTCACTATGAAAATGTAGACAGTACACCATGTTGCACACTTAATAGTGTGCATTCTCTGAAGTTAAAGTGCTCTAAAAAAGAGTATTGTACAATATATATATATGCACATCTTCTACTTTCAGGTCTTAGATAGTTATTTAGGATTTAATACATACCATAGGAGGATGAAGAAAGGAAAACCAGCTGTCTCCAAGAAGAAATCTTTCAAATACATTTTAAAATTTATCTTACTGAGATAATGCCACTGATATCACAAGACAGAAAAATGTTAACATTTTCATCATCTTTTTGAATCAAAACTTGATATTAATCTGCTTCAAATTTAAAAATAAAGAAGAAGTCACATCTAGCTTCAAACTTCCAGTTAAAAATGCTCAAGCTGCCAAGTTAGCTAAGGCTGTCAAACTTTGCCAGGTCAATACAGGCTTTTCAGATCTGCCTCATTCTCCAACAAATAGTGGAAGAGGTCAAAAAACTTGTGAGTAGATGGAAACTTGTGGGGAGAGAGGGAAGAGAAATAATTTCCCTCAGCATTAGGATCTCCTCAAATTGATAGGGAGATTATTTTTCAAGTATTTTACCACTGGGAATTGCTGAAAGGTAACTTTTCTGATGGCTTTTTCTACACAAAAATCAGACACAGTAACCTTTGTCATGGTCTTAAACCAAAATGGTGTTATGGAACATAAGCATCAGGCAAATATCTCCTTTAAAATTATTTTTTCAAAAGAAAACAAACTTCTTTCTATTCCTGCAGCACCTCAGTTCTGATCATGAACAGAGTCGCATTTTATCAGAGGGGAGGGGTTATGAATGATTACTTGGAATTTTCCAGAAATAAAGTTATATCAGCTTGATTAGAGACTCCACAGCTACTGACATAATAATTTGTTATCATCCTACATACTGAACTTCCAGGGCAAAATCCTACAGAAGTGAGGATATAATCAAAATCGGAGGTTAGAACCGTGCCAGCTTTTCTATCATTTCAGAACTACCTTGTTCTTCAGCTGGAAGGATGAGTTCTTTCTTTTGTTCTGGTTTGTTTGTTTGCTTCAAAAAAGCATCTCTGAGAGAAACAAGGTGTTTCCCCCAACATCTCTTTCCACTGCAGAACTGACCTTGTCGTTTCTGCTCTACAACTGAGCAAACTCAAGTAACTCTTCCTTTGCAGCATATCAGAAGATTTCTGGCAGATAGAGAAGATCTTTGCACCTTTCACGACACTAATACCACCCCACGGTCAGCCCCTGAGGTTGTTAGAATAATTTCTCCTTGTTCTTTCTGTGAACTTTTGGCCTCTGCTTTGTTTTTCATTCCACTTTGTGTTTTTGCCCATTACCGCAAGAAATCCCACTGGCTGAAAAATTGTGCCAACAGGGTGTAGACTATTGCAATGGCTGTTAACAAGCCAGGGCATATATATAATAAGCATTTTTATGCTCACAGATGGTGTAGATTGTAAAAAAATTTCATGTTCAACTTTTTGATTGGGTAATCTAATGCAAGAGCTATTTTTACATAAAGGAATTGAAGGCCAAGTTCTGCTTTTTATTGTTAGTGGCAAAAAAATACCCAAACCTAAACCCTTGAAGAGTAGTTGAAGTCGGTGGCATAGCTTCAGTTTTATACGCTGATGAAACAGAGCACAATGGATTGTAATCATTCAAGCTCCATCTATAAACATATCTTCATTATTTTCTTTAAACTTTGACTAAATATTTAGACCATATATTTACCCCAATAAAATTAGTTACAGTTTCCAGCAGGGTTAGGTCTTCCATTTAGGTCTACCTGTTGTCCTAATTTCTTCATCTCCCTCTAATGTCCTCCCACATCTTTCTCCATTGGGTCATCTCAAGGAAAATCTCTGATGGATTTTTCTTTTTCTCTCTTCTATGACCACATTTTTCCTTATATGTAGTCACAGCAGATTATCAAGTGGTATAGAGTGATAAGTTCCTCACATAGAAGACTCTTTCTTCTGAGAAGAAATCACTTTTCTTTATCATAGTATCCAAGCATATGGAATCTGTCCTTTGAACCATTTCTGGGAAAGTGCCTTAGGCACCAAGAGCAAAGAGACTGGTAAGCAGCAAAAATCACAGCATCCCTTCCAAACCTTTAAGAAATTATTCATCCCTATCTAAAGCTCACATGTTACCACCTGTCTCTCTGATGGGGATTTTCTACATTGTTACGTGTGATATAAATGCTTGAATCAATAAAAAGACTCAACTCCTGAGCTACTTTATAACTGCTTTTTCCGTTCATGTCTCTTGACACAATACTGGCATACTGCAATGAGAAGAGCACAGCATCTATCCTATGTGCCACAAATTACACCTTTACTGTCACAGTAGCTCCTGCATGGCATACATTACACATCTGCTTATTTAAGCTCAGCCCTGAGTTTGTATGCAAGACCAGAGTTGCTGCTTGCTCATGATTTCCACTCTGGCTTGTGTCTAAGCCTACTCTTATAGGCTATATGGACCCAACCAGCTTCAGCTGGCTCTGCCTTGGCCCCCAGCCAGCCTCACGACGTCCTCTGTGCCTAATGCCTTGGACCACCAAATTCTCAGTGGCATGCCCTTGTCAATTTCCATCATTATAAGGCTACAAAGATGCTCTCTGTTCCTAGCACTGCATCAGGTATTTTGAAGATCTGCCTACAACCCCAAGATGAGCAAAGGATTACCCAACAACTGACATGATTGCGCAAGGTGAAAAAAAATGTTATCCAGGTGTCATACAACAGAATGGAAATCTGACTGTGAAACATGTTTAACAAGGTAGCTGAATAGTGAAAAAAAACCCAACACACCCCCTCCCAAACTCCCCAAACCAACATAAAGCAGTTCAGGAATCTGCCTTCATGGCAGCAAGAAGTCATTTCTATAAGCACTTTCGTAAGGTCTTTGGCATGAAAGCCACTGAAGAACCACTGGTGGCTCCCCTGCCTTCTCCCAGTCTGTGGAGAGAAATTCCAGAACCAAGCACTGCTGCCTCACAGTCTAGAGATCCTGAGGAAGGACTTTCTGGCCTGATGCCCAGCTTGTGCAAGTCCAGGGCTCTTTAAACCCATCTTGACAGACACCATGAATGAAACCCTATGGACTGGCCCTGCCACAACCATAGGCTAAGCCCTGCTGAGGAAATATCTGTGTTGCTGCTGATCCAACCAGCATGGCTGACTGCAGTCAAACTCAGTAAATGCCTTTGTGATTGTTCCCATCTTCCCCACGTACAGCATCTGTCTCCAAGGAAGTCTGACTCTGATGGCTACAATTTCTAAAGAAGCTATAGAAATCCTAGGAGCCTGCATCTTGGTGAGACTATTTACCTGCATGCTCTGCAGAAGCTGGCAGCTTCCCATGCCTCCCTTCTCCCTTTCATACACTCTGTGCAGAATCACCTCAGCTCCATCCTTCTTTCCAAGCACCAGCCCCAGGAGAAATTACTGGACCTGCAAGCCCTCTATCCCCCAAAGAGGTCAGTTCTTAGTGTTGGCCACCAGTCCCAGTTTCCTTAATCTATGTGAAGCTCTCTATCAAAGCAGAATCTGTGATGGGCTCTTGCAAAGCCAATAACTAGCTGTCATCTGGGGGTTGAGGACATCTGGCCTCTCTCCTGGATCTCTTCATAGCATAATATCACATTAAATGGGTCTTTTGCAAATGTGGCCAGACTAGAATTCATAATCTCAAATACCTGCTCTATTTATTTTCCTGAAAGGGATCTGAATAGGCAAGACTTCCTCAATTCCCTTATCAGTAATTACAGACTAGAGTCAGATAGAGCTGAGACACACCATTAACAGGTTATCTCACGCAGCAGTCTAATCAGCACCTCTCCCTGCCTCCATTCCTTCCTCAATGCTATTTTCTCCCACTCATTTCTCCAGCAGCTTCACTAACAGCCAGGACAAGTACCAAATAGCCATGGTGGGTGATGAGGGGAACCACCATGGGAAATGGGAGCTTGCAGGATTCCCACAGGGAGATGAGAGTACTTTTACTCTCCTGCAGCCATCACTATATATCAGCCCCCAGCAGAGGCTTCTTCCACTTGGTCCTCCCACTTTATTAGTTAGTAAATTGAGCAGTGCAGCTCAGTGGAAATATACCCTGATACCTTCTGCATGCCCTCGGGCACTACTCTGAGAAACACAATGCTGAGCACTGAAAGAGTGTGTGGCTTTTAAGAGTTGCAGAGCTTTAAGTAGCACAATGCCATGCTATTCACCAGCTCACCTGTGGGTAGCTTTATTCCTAGGCAGGATGTAAAGATAATACAGCACCCTCATATAAAGACACAGGAGAGTGCAACAATGAAGCAAGACTACAAAAATATAAAACAAGGAAACACATTGCCAAAGTTAAAGACATAAAATGTAGCAACATTCCTCAGCTCTTTCAGGATCTCAGCTACAATGAGAGCCTCAGTAACCGGTTTTTATGGCTCACCTCAGGCAAGCACCTCTCAGAAAGTCTTCTAGAGCAACAACCTTTTTTCTCGCGTTACGATGGATAGCAGATACAGAGCAGGTGCTTTGGGAAAGTTGCCTCTTCCCCCTCATAGATTGGAGCAACCCCTTCAGCTTCCCTTCCTGCAGGTATGCCAATCATCTTTAGTGCTGGTGCTCTTCAACACAAGGGTGGGGATCAGCCATTTCTTTCTTAAATAATTTTGATATACATTATGTTGTGTATTTGAATCAATACATTTCTGGTTTTCCTGTTTTAAGTTCTTTAAAACCAAGCTCACTACAAAGCTTACTAATTAAATGCAGTGCCTCACAATATAACCAAAATTGGCCTATTCTTAACACTGAGTAACTTAAACACAATACTTATGAGTGATAGAAGTAAGATGTAGAGCATTTGAATCAGTTGACAGCCTACATCATCTCCTGTTAACTCTAAATAAAACTTCACAGACTGCTGCCTCTAGATTGTCTATGGCTGTGAAGAAACAATATGTCTATTAGCTGTGAAGGAACCATACTGGCTTGATGGTCTCAGCTATGCTTCTCTGGCCCATACAGGCACGGGATGTGTCTGACGTGATTTCTTATTTGGTTAAAGTGGTTTCAGGTGTTCAATCTTCTAACCTAAACTGGTGTCTTCCCTTTGATGGAAGATGAGATGCTAGGCAGCAAAAGCCATCCTCAAGCCAGAGTGCTACAGATCATGTGGTTGTGTGGTTTTACTGAAGGCCTCAGTGAACACAGACAGCCTTGAAGGTGGGCCTTTGCACACCAGCACTACAACCACTGTTGATGGCCACAGTGCCACTACATGCTCATTTCTGTTCTCTAGGTACAGTCAAGAATAGAAAAGCCATGATCATGACTTACCATGATTTGAGCAAAGGGAGAGACATGGAGACTGGGACTGCTGTTTTCTCCTGTTGCAAACCAGCAGTCAGGCCCTGAGCACTAACCCCTCAATCCTTCACCTGGAGGGTCTGTGAGAGCCCTTACTTCTTCTGTTGACTTAATACAGCTGGAGCAGCCTACAGGGAAAAAAGGAGCTGTTTGACATGGCACAGCTGCACAAAGGTCTAATTTTCCTTAACCAACCCATTGCCAGCTTGGAGATCAGAGGATTTTGGTCTCCCTGGCAGCTGAACAGGCAAGGCTTAAACACAGCTTTCCCTTACTGCTGTCTTATTGCTCTGCCACAGCAAAGTCACTGGATAGATCCCCAGATAGCTGCTGAGCATCGTTTCCAGGGCTGTTCTTTCCTGTCATTGTCCATTTCAATAGCTCCAACACACAAATGACTTTGTGTCAGATCCAGTGACACCAGGAACTTTCCATGCATTTTAGAAACCACCAAGTTGGTATAGAAAGTTCCCTGCTGGTACAGACAAACAGGAGTGCCTGAGTGGCAGCCCAAGAAGCAGTGCCTCCCCCTGCCATGAACCACATTTGTGTTGCTCACATACACGTGAGCCAAAGGTCTGCTTCTTGCTGACAGAGGCCGACCACCCACTTGTTTTGTTTTCTTGGTCACTGCAAGTAGTAGAGAACAGTGTCAGCTTCTACTGCACAGGTCCATATGCAGAAAGCTGAAGACATACTTTTAAATGTTTCAAGGGTGATTCAGGCACCCAAAGGGCAGGGGGCAGGAGAGGCAATAGCACCAATGCAGACTATTTCTGCTTCAAAATTATTACACTAAGCAGCAAAGCAGAAAGGGTTTGCAATGACTGGTACTTACATAGAAATGTGACGAGATCTTGAAACCTGTCATAGAAGGGTTTTCCAGCAGTATGTGGCAATGATTTGTCAATAGGCAACGCCTTGAACATCATGAGGGTGGTCAATATCTACAGTGGGGAGGAAGGAAAGAGGTTCAGAATATGTCTGAGATAACCTGTAATGAGATCACCAGGGAACAGCAGAGAGGAACATCAGGCTTGTCAGCAGAAACTGGAACAACTCTGTGCTCCTGAGCACGGAGTATAGACTAGGAACCTGGCTGCAAGGAAGCAGGTGTTGAGGACAGGATGATACTTTTAACACTTCACTTTTTGCTCTTGGAGCCACCAAAAAGTAAAGCTTAATTACACAGCGGCTGCGAAGGCTTTAAAAGTGTCTCTGAAACCAAGAAGAAAAAACATTAAACAGCTCCTCTGTAGATTTGCTTACACCAGCTCCCATATGGTGGGAAGACAATTTGAAGAGATCTTCCAGCTCTCTGCCATGATTATTCCATAATGTAGAATAAGAATATTGCGTGGAGGATGTCTGAGGAAGGATTTTCTTCTGGTTCCTGTTTAAAAATGTTTTTTTCCTGACAGTTGTCCTTTTATTGTAAAAAAAAAAAAAGTATTACTGAATTATGCCAGGTGGCTAATTAAAAATTATTCTAGAGCAAACAGATTCTTAATAGCAAATAGAACATTTAAAACAACAACTTCTACAAAAACAAAACAAAACTTTGAAAACTTTTCTTTTTAAACAATGAAGCCTTAGACAGGATTTATGTATAAAATTAATAAACTTCTGTGGAGATTATAAATTCCACAGGGACCCACAGCTACTACTGGAAGGAGCAAAATTGATTCTGAGATACAGCATCCCTCCTTCCTTTGCTCCATTTGTGAGTTTTCATACATTAAGGATATTTTGAAATCCATAACCAAACAGAAGAAACAAAGCCAATATTCCTAATAAAAATCTCCCTTTAACAGTGACAACTCTTAAATTGAGTTACATTATTGACATATTAACATATGGAGTTAAATTGAGGGAGAATTGAAAAAGTCAGGATGTTACCATTAGAAGAAAAAATAAGTAAAGAATGTGAATTTAAAGATTTTTCTGTGAGTATCTGCAAATCACAAAATGGGAACCACGCAGCTCATATTCAAAGCAGTGTTCAGAAATCACAGTGAAAAATCTTTTCCATGTTTATCTAGTATAAGACAGGTTCCTCAGCATATTGCGAATTTCTAGCACAGACCAGATTATACCTTTTACCCTCTTTTCACCGTTAGCAGGGATTTCCCTGACTCAGAGAGAGCTTCTGCCCCTGCAAGCAGAAGCAAACTTATCCTGACATCAAGGAGGGAAATCAGGCAGCAAATTCAGGTGTGGAGGACAGCCCATGCTATTTACATTTTCTGATTACCCCTACATAAAAAGCGGCTCATGTGCAGTATTTCAAGCTGGGTTAAATTCATTTCCTCTCTGAAGTTATGTGCTCTGTTGCTTTGGGATTTCAGTCCCATTTTCTAGATTGTTTATGTTCAAGTGAAAACAATGGTTCTCAAGCAAAAGGACATTGTCAGTGAAGGGAACAATGTAGAATAATAGTTGGAAATGCAACAAAGCGCAATAGCACTGCGTCTTGGCTTGGGCGTTGGATCAAGTGAGGTAAATTCACTGTACCGTTTGTGTTACTCTTTTTAGATGAATCCATCTCCAAACAACAGCTGGTGCGCAGCAAGTTTTCAGTATTGAATCACTTTTTCTTCTCATGGTCATTAATAATTTTCCTAAAAAGGAAACAGTCCCCTTAATGCCCCTGGTTGCTCCTTTCAGGCTTTGCAGTCGGCACAGCACTGATGTCTTCCACCCACCACTGCCTTCCAGCACCGTCTGTGCTGGGAGATGGGAGTCCCCACACCTGCTTATGCAGCTCTGCTCTGCCAACGTTTCTAGAAAAAAGGTAAAAGCAATACAATTTTAAAAGCCAGTCCAAATTAGTTGGCATCTGCTTGGCTTTCCTGTGGAAATAGGGACCAGCTCAGGGGGATTCTTCATGGCCACTTTTCTGCAGTGCCCTGATTGTCCTGTCTGTTGTATTGTGTACCTAGGGAGCATTTCACTGGCTCCAAGAATTTCAGGAGGTCTGTGAAAGTCAGAGTCTGACATCAAGTCCTGATAGATCAAACCATTTATAAAACCTGGGCAAAAGCATTGCATGGATAATGAAACCCATAGCACAGTTGAACTGTTCCATCACCATGAGACCCTTGGAGGGTACCCTTCTCTGACATCTTCTGGCAGAGTTGGCATTGCCACCATAGACACAGCAGGGGTAAGCAAGCAGTGGTTGTTGCCTGGTGTTCATGTGGCTGCTGTGAAGCAGAAAGGTGTCTTTATTCTTGCTAACACAGAGTGAACTGTTTCAGTAATAACTCTGAAATACAGGGAGTGACTAGTGTGCTGAAACATGCCCATCAAATGCCATTTCATGTGCCTTAGGGTATCTGAACCCTCCTCGCAGGGCTGTCAGCTATGACACCAGGCTTGCAGGAAAACAGTTGCCCTTCTACATCAGCCACTTGAAGTCAGGCAGGAAAACAAGGGCAGCTCAAACAACACTAGACATGCATGTTCAGGCATCTCAATCATTCCCAGAGGATCTAAAGACATGTCCTTCACTTGCTGTATTGTTTGAGCAATGTGCTCTGTAGCAAAAATAGACACAGAGGGCACGTAAAACAAAAGTTAAAAACTGTTTAACACTGAAGAACAATTTTCACCTGAGTAATACATGGTTTCTGGACTAGGAAAAAGTCACCTACTTTGCTGTCATCGTTAATACTCTCTGTTATTATTGTTATTCTTTCCAGCTGTACAGGCTCTTTCTCTGTCTTTTGAGGCACTTTCATGTTAGCTAATTCTGTCCTCCTGCGGAACAGATAGTTATAATCTTCTTGGCATGTGGGCTGCCAGCAACAATAAATGCAATGCCATAATTACATGGAAATTCTGGGGAAATCCACGTAAGAAAATACCATTTCCTTATTTCTCGTGTAGGCTTGAGGCAGACACCTTCCTTCGTGCTAGCAAGTTCTTGGAAAGAAGAGTCAGCAGCGACAATTCCTCTCACCCTCTCTTTTACTTTTTAACGACACAAGTAGAAAGTCTCAGTGCAGAAAAGCACACTTCCATACAGATTTTTCGAAGGCTGACGCATCAGTTCTTCTCCCAAGCTGAGTGGCAACTTCACCAGACCTTGCCTCACCAAAATCTTTCTGACATTTCATAGAATCATAGAATCATTTATGTTGGAAAGAGCCTTTAAGAGCATCAAGCCCAACCGTTAACCCAGCACTTCCAAGTCCACCACTAAACCATGTCCCTAAGTGCCACTCCTGTATGTCTTTCAAATACCTTCTTCATGTCTTTAACCTGAGCCCCAGGGAAGCAGCAGACTTCCCTAAGTAGGTCCAGTGTGCATACTGGGCCTTCTGTTCACCTCAGGGCAATGATCCATCTTTTATTCTTTATGGAAGCAGTTTTGATGCAAGGCATAGGCTGACTTAACCTCAATGACACCTAGAAGCCAGACAAGCCATTGTCCTCCCAGTTGTTCAGTTCCACTTGCAGAGCCTCAGACCTATTACACAAGGGCACCTGGGAAGTTGGGGAAGTCATAGAAGAGAAGTGCCTGCTGTGCTGGGCAGGAACTTGTCTCCATTGCCACCTATCCCTTAAGTCACTGTGTTCAGCCAGGTGAGACAGGACAGATATCTCCCCATTCCAGAGTAGGGTTCACAGCTGAGCATGGTTCAGTCACAGGGAAGCACTGTTACAGCCCATAGCTTGTATGTCCTGGTGCTATAGAAAAGTGGAATGGTTTGTGTCTGCTTTGTGTGTAGTGGTGGGGTTCTTTGGAAACCTCATCCAGATCTTAGTTATTAAAAAAACCCACCCTTGTTTGTATTCAAAGGTGTTGCACACAGGCTCTCTCCTGAGCGGCTCTTTCTTATGAGTATACAGGAGTATTTAGGAAGGACACCTGTGTCAAGAGGATGCATGAGGCTCAGCACTCCCCAAGTAGCAGCTGAAGTTACTGAAAGCAGAATGGGAAAAACATTAAAAGATTCTCAGAGACCCAGTGTAGGCATCAGGAAGTCAAGAAAGTCCTCCCTTTCACTTTGATAGCAGCCTCCACTGTTTTGCAATGTATTGCAGATCCTGCGTTTATCAGGTAAATATACTTTCCAGCTTCCACCCAGCTCAATGATAAGCAGCAAGACATGCAGGTTATGGAAGTATCCTAGCAAGGGGCATGTTGGTGCAGTTGAAGCTTCTGGTTCCTTGGAAGTGTTTGACAAAGGAAAGGAGTTGAAATGATTGTTGCTACCAACACCCCACACTGCTGCTTTCCCTGAGGCAGGAAGACCCCAGCAGGAGATAATAAACCAGTAGGGTATCTGTTTCTGAATGGCTGTCATTTACTGTGTGTTATGCAAAAATGAAGATCAAAGGGTTTCTGCTAAAATGCTGAGCTGTAAATGGGGGCATTCTGGAATAAGATGCCTGACCTGTTCACCTGCTCTTTGCTGCCAGGAAGAGTGGAGCACAGGGCTGCTCCAGCCATTCATGCTTCAATCCATCACAGCAGGGGAGCTGGCACCCTTACTGGTGATTTTTCAAAGGCTCTGAACTGTATGTGGAAAGCTCCACACTCCCCAAGAAATTCCATATGAAAAGGACTCTGAAGTGCCTCTTGTCATCCTGTTCCTCCTACACTTCCAGAAAACTGCTCCTAGCTCGTTCCTCATTGCTCAAAGAGACAAATTAACCCCAGCCTCAAACTTTACTTTCATTTCATTCTCCATTAAGAGCCCTTTCTTCTCTGTCCTTGGATGACCTTCTGGACCCTAACTCCTTTCTTGTGGACTATAGATTCCACATATTTTTGCACAGTACATAAGAAACTGTTTTGAGCACAATATCCTTGTTGCGAAGAGGGAATGCTCCATCCAGATTGCCACTCTCTAAACTTGTTCAGTCCTTTAGCGAGATGTGCGGACATATCACTATGCTTAGCAGCTCCAGGCACATAACCTTTTGAAGCTTTGGTTGTACACCTGGAGATTTCATGTGATGAACTCACTGCCTTCACAGTTCACTGGGTTCTCCTGATTCTGAAGTAAATATCCTCATGCCTCAGTTATTTTTCTACCAAATACAGTATCCATGAAGCTGACATTTTTCAGGCTGGCAACTTTTGGTTTTTACCTCCTGCATTTGAAACACAGTGGTAGGTCCCAGCAGATTAATCTTTCCCTCTTCTGTTTAAAATGTGAATAACAAATTGAATGGTGGAAAAAATCTGCACAGATATCTGTGGGTGGAAAAAGAAACTCCTGATTCTCAGACCATGTGTTCAACAGATGGTAGTAAAAATGCTCTACCCTTTTTCTATTTGAGAAATAGTTTTTCCTTCCTCATTTTTTAAGAAATCAAACAAGGAGCTGATTTTCTACTATTGTCAAGCTTGTGCCATTAGAAATGATTGTGCCAAAGCAGGTCCTAATTAATCTGCCAATTCTATAGTGTTTTCAACACTCACAAAATTCTGGAACTTTTCTCAAAGAGTCATTATCTGTGATCATTTGAGTGATCACTTGCAGGGTGGTCTAAATGGCAATATGGTGTTAACTATAGAGGTTCACCGCAGAGAACCATGAGGTCTGCTGGTCCTTTCCTTAATATTTCAATAGTAGAACAAAGACATCTCAAAAAGGCACACCTGTGGCCCCCCAAAAAGTTGTCCCTTTTTTGAACCGTGTATACATAAACCTGTATATAATCATACAAATGCACATTTGTATGAAAAACCTATACCTATGCACAAAACTCGCTCACAGTTCCTCTTTTTCTTGTGTTAGCCTTCACGCTGAGCATTGCCAGAGGTTGATTTGACTAAAACCCACCTGCAGCTTGGAGAGAAATGCCAGCTGTTGCAGTGAGAGCCCCATCATTGCCGTTCTCTGGGTCCTACTTACTAACACAAAAACTGCTCAAACAGTGGTGGCTGGAGAGTCAGAAAAGCAGTGTGCACTCCCTGCTGCTCTCACTGGCCTTATGTAAATCCCTTCTACTCCCTATTTCCATTAAAGCTGATCTGCAGTGTTTAGGCATCAGGCTCTTTGGAGAGGACATATTTCTCATTATTTATTTACACAAACACAGGGAGACCTCATTCCCAGTGGGAGCATATGTTGGTCTAACACTAGCATCCTGCTGATCAGACATATTCACATAAAATTCTCCCCAACACAGAGTCCACTATGCTCTCTGATTTTGCTTATACAACCTTAAAGTCAAAGCCTCTAGTTTCAGAGCAAATACCTCTCCTGCCTGACTTGCTTGACTGATCCAAGGCATGTCAGTAAAGTTGATCTTCCAACTGGCTGAGTTAATTATGCTGTTACGCGCTGGGTAATCCAGCCAGGCTGTGCAGCAAATACCAATGCTTGCCATCGACGTGGGCAATTTTGGTCTCCCACCAGAATTAGGCAGATCTGAAAAGAGAAGAGCTGCACATGCCCACAGCAAAAAGAGGACGTGACACCATATGATGACTTGATGCTGAACCAGAGACAAGGGGTTCATATAGCACAGTTCGTACCCACAGTGGCATGTGCCTTAACACAACTTCAGGAAGGCAGTTGTGTGCAACCATAGAAAATCCTTGTAAATGTATGTAAGCACAGAAAAGAGGTTGGACACGAAACAGAGCGTATCTCTAGTATGCAAAACTTTTCTCCTGAAGCAGCCACTTATTCACCATGAGCTCAAGTCTTTCCCACCATTACAAGCAAACATGGAAAGGTCCCTTGCCACCCCTCTCCCCTCTGGTGTTCATGTTATTAAAGCAGATCAGTTCTCAGGTTGAGTATCACCAGAAATCCATCACTAACAAAAACACAGGAGACACACGGTTGTCATGGGGAGATGCTGGCTCCCTGCTGATAACTTTGTGGTGGCTCAGGCAATTCTCTCCATATGTTTCCACTGAGCTGGAACGATAAAACACCTCAGCGCCAAAGGGGTATGAACATGTGCTATGGTTACGGTAATTGCTTCACTTCCCTGAAGTTGTGCTGTCAGTAGTGCTTTTGGACCTGGTTTGTGCCACCTCTGTGCCTATGTCAGTTGCCAGAAGAGGGAAGCTCAGCCAGTGCCGGGAGCAGAAGGAGCAGAGTAGAGGGGATGGAGGTAGTTTCCTACACAAGTGCTCAGGGTGTCACATCCGAGTAAGAGGAATAGCCAGGCAAAAATCACACAGTGTTTTTGCCAGTGTCCTCTCCATTCTGCAACAGTCCTTTGAAGTCTGGTGAATATAAGGGAAAGCAAGCAGCTTGTTCCACCTTTGTTTAATGTGAAACTGCAGATTGAAATCATTGTGTGTGGCTGATGAGAAAATGATGAAAGAAACCTCAAGTCCTTTTTATTGGAAGCTTCTGCAATGTGGTGTGGAAGTTATCCACACCTTTTACTGAACCAGTCCCTTAGAGAAAAGGCTGGATACTCATGAATGGTAAAAGAGAAAAGGGACTTTTTAAAATTACAATGTCAAAATATTCCTTTCAGCATGTATCACAAAGAATCTGAAAAGATCATCTGCTACTGCAGCACACACAGCAGTGAATATTTTCATAGGTAGCATGACCAGGGGGATATTAAAAACACCAACATGTCTAAGAGAAGGTTGCAGCTGGAAATTTCCAAATGAATGCTTTTTTCCTCCCCCTTTTCTCTCTTGTGTTCCTGCATCATGAGCAGCCTACATTCCTGTTTGCTTAATGCATCAAGGTAATGTCCTGTGAGGATTTTATCTATTTCATTAGAGCAATATTGATGGGTAGCACAGGGAAGCTTTGGTGCTGTAGATAAACCCACCAGGTCCTGGCATTACCCAGCTCTTTGGCACAACCTCTGCTTCTCCTCAAGGTAATCTGGCTGCTCTGTGCTTAATGGTATGTATGTTATGGTTTCTGATTTGCTCCCAGGACACAACAGCTGCTCCAGTCTGGACCTTTTCTTTTGCATTTTCACTTTCAGTATCAAAGTCTTGGCATCTTTCTCCCACTTTCTGAGCACTGGGACTAATTTCTGCTGTTTGCTGCCTTCGTGCTGTGCTTGTGCTCCTTTCATCATCATAGTAGGCAAAGATCACTCGCCTTCTGTATTATCACCGAGAATCAAATACTGAAGAGCTATAGCAAAGTTCTTCATCTGTAATTCAAAATGCCTAAAACCACTTGGAACTGTAAGGCTGCTAGGAATATTTCCAATCTCCTCGTGAGTATTCCATAGTTGGCTTCTCTTCTTGATAGCGTCCTCTAAGTTTTAATCTGATTCGTAGTTTGAATCATGGAAGAATCATAGAATCATAGAATGGTTTGGGTTGGAAAGGACCTTAAGATCATCCAGTTCCAACCCCCATGCCATGGGCAGGGACACCACACACTAAACCATGGCA
>JANHGB010051097.1:0-11544 GCA_026283785.1 Coracopsis vasa | reverse complement strand
GGGCGGGCGTGAGGCGGGGAGAGGCGGGGGGCTCCCGGTTGTGTCCCGGGACAACGGGGGTGCCTCTCCCTGGTAATGGAGCACAAGGGGATGGGGGGGGTATGGCAGTGGGGTGGTGTCCGGGAGGGCCGCGGTGCCGCCGGTGAGTGGCTGGATTGTGAGGTGAGGAGCCGCGGCCTTGTGTCTCCACACTGCTACCCTGTAGGTAATCACCGGTGCAGGTGGTGAGGTAAAAACGCATATCTGTTAAAGAACCCACGGTGTGGAAGGCCACGTGTGGTAGTTCAGGATCAATTCGGGCATGGTAAAGGCAGAAACCAGAGAATTATTTAAGGGAATCAGTAATACTTGAAAAGTGCTTCGTGGTGCAGAGTGCCAGGCAGGTATATACTGCTCTGGGTGAGATGTGTTCTCAGTCAGCTGGCTGTGTGCTCACGGATCCTGGTCAGTGAGCATTGCCCAGCTGTATCCCAGGAGAATTTGTCCTGTGAATCACTGGGCGAAGGCGGTGGGAATTCCCCCAGGGAGGGGTTGAGAGCACATGCTTCTGCAGAGTGAAGAGTTGTGTGGTGCAGACCCTGACGTGGCTGTGGCAGGCACAAGGAGTCCTGTCAGTGGTGCACGCTGTCAGTGGTACACACTGTCATGGGAGGTGCTGCAGCCCCCATGTGAGAAACCATGGAAGGATGTGCCTACCTTTTTGTGCCACGTGAGTTTAAGCATGTGTTTTAAGTGCTTTCCTGTATTATCATCTAGGTTAAGTGCTCTTCTATATCAAAACCTGTGGCATTAGTGATGTTGGGGAGACCAGTCCTTAGTTAACATAGTTGCTGTTATGTTTCAAACATTTTACGGGTTTTCTTGAGGGAGAAAAAACCCCCAATCTATCTTCAGGGGCCTTTTACATATGTGAACATGAGGTTTTCCAAGCTGTGGAGGGCTCTTTCATAATCCAATAGGAATGTCTGTAGGAAAGTAACTTGCTGTTAAAGCGGGCATCTATTCAGAGGAGCGATGGCAGAAATGGCATTGTGGGGTCCATGTTTATGGTTTCTCAGCAACGCCAGTTGACGTCTCCTCAGCTGCAAAATTAAAGGGCTTTTTTTTTTTCCAACTTGCCAGCTCTACAGGCTTAGCTGGGGCTCCCCGTCACGCTGGGCTCCATCAGCCTCATGCATCATCAAGACTCAAGAATCAGTGCATGGAATTTAGTTAATAGCTACTAGTTGATGCATGAGACAGAAGCGACTCCAAGGCCTAAGCTTTGTTCACTCTGCAGGGCACTGTGAGGTACTCAAAACCTACTTTGAATGTTGAAGGATGCAGATCTAGCCCTGCTTGAACCCCATGGCTAGATCTGTTCATTAAGTACCATTTCTGCATGTAATCCTGTTGTAGGGAATGGTCGGTAGTTACATACTCACCCAAGCTCTTCTTTGATTTCATTGGGAGTTTTGAGCGTGCAAAGAATGTGGGAATGGATCCTATGTGATATATTGGCAGATAATTTACACAGGCTACTTCTTGGCTGCGTTGTGTGTGTTTCCTTTCTGCAAAGCCTGTCTTGGAGTTATTTAAGTACCATCAGATTTATCTGCAGGCGCTTTTGAATACAGTTTTGGGAGAGAATGCCATCAAACTAACTTCACGAGCCTTGGACAAAAGCAAAAAGCATGTATATCTAGGTCATTTTTGTGCATGGTTATCCTTAGGACTTTAAATGGCTATAAAGCAAGGACTATAGCCATTTAAAAGAAGTTACTAGGAAAGGACCACAGTGACCTTGGCAATATCTAATTGCAGGCTAAACTTTCTGGGTGGGCATTCAGCACTGGATACAAAAAAAGTAAAACCTTGGCAGGAGCTGCCAGGTCTCATTATTTTCAGTAGAGCTTGACATTTCCAGTGTTAAAAAAAAAAAAAAAGAAAAAGAATAAAGTCAACAACTTCAAAGAGGTAGGGGCATATGGAGAAAAATGTTTGAGCAAGACCGATTCAGCAGTGATATAATCAGCGATATAATTACAATCAAGGGAATAGGTGAAGGGGGTTTGGGGAATTTTTTTTCAGCACTGCTTACGGCTTCTCTTCTCCCTTCTGTCTTCCCACCCTGCAGGAATGGGAGCTGGTGGTGCTGGGGAAGTTGAAGTGGAACCTCGCAGCTGTCACCCCGCACGATTTCATTGAACATATCCTAAGGAAGCTGCCTCTACCTAAAGACAAGTTGCTTTTGATCCGGAAGCATGCACAAACGTTTATTGCCCTTTGTGCCACAGGTAGGCCAAGGTGTTCTGCATGTACCTGCTGCTTGCTGTGTGGTTAGGAGGGCACATTAATTTCTGGTGGTACAAAGGCTTTTCATCCCTTCCATCCTTACATGATGCAGGAAGAGCGCTGAAGCTGGTGGGGCAGTTTGCAGAGGGCATCATGAATCAGGCTCCAAAACTGCGGAGAAGCAATCCTTACAGCTGGGAACTGTAGTGCAGTTGCAGTCCTACTAACTCTAATAACGTGCAGTGCCTTTGCAGTGAAGTCAGGCTGGAGTAGATCATACGATTTTCTACTTTGCCCTGTTCACTAGTTTTTTTTAAGAGCCACAGATTCTAAGGACAGATGTGGGACAGCCAAAATACTAGAAGCTGTTATGACACATTAGCCCAAAATGTATTGAGCTAATGCATTAAATTAATGTCTTCGTAAATTTTTCATTAGCTGGATGCTGTCCAGATAAAAAGTAAAAATTGTATTTTAAGATGTTTGTGATACTACCACATTGTTGAAGCATACGGAATGAGAGTTATTAAACATTTAGATGCTTCCTTTGCTTCACTCCAAGAAAGCAGGGAACTGTTACACTCCTCTTTTGTTGTATTTTTGGATGAACACAGTTTCTGAAGACTTAGATGGGAATAACTGCTTCTGTGGAAGAGCAGCTTTGAATTTTTACCTGTCTGCAAAATGCTTGTTTGGGGTTTTTGTTTGTTTGTTTTCCCAGTGACTTTCACAAAATAAGTGTACTCTTAATTTTCATCTAGAGGATTAACATTTAGACCACCTCTTATAAGCTAGTCCTGGAACAGATGAACAGCATGCAGTGTTTGCCAGGGTTATCATCAAGTAGTATATGGCTTAGTGCTTGAATTCATTACAGATTGACATATCTAGTCCTGTGTGATAGGAACTGTTCTGACGGCATGTTTGCAGAGGGGAAAAGAAGACAGCGTGCAGCTTTTGGGTATGAATGTCTAGTGCTATGCCTGCCTCTTTCTTTTACTGTGCAGGCAGGTTTTGCCTACCTTGGGTGATCTGTTTTAGAGAGTTGTATCTGGGCAGTGTTAGGGTAATTGACTTGGTTACCAAGATGCTCAAGCTTTCCATTCCTTTCCCATGGCTGCATGATCCTTTTCAGGCAAAAGACCCCAGGACTCAACAGAAATATTGCTGAAAGTCTGCAGGATCACTTTTGGTAATTCATCAGACATTTCTGGACTAATTAGCTTTTTACTTCAGGATTAATCCAATATATGAGCTTTGCCTTCTTTCTTTGCCTTCTCCCCTTACTCAGGATTCATCCGCACTGCCCTTTTTCTTCTTTCTTTCCCATGAATGTTTCTCTGGATCCTCACAATGCCATCAGCCATCATCCTCCAACATACCTGAATGTTATCTTCCAAACCAGACCAATCTTCCCTCTCTTTTGTTCTTTTGTTGCTTTCGCCCTTTCACCTTCTACGATAGTGTTTTTGGGGGGTTTTAGGGGCTTGGGTTTGGGTTTTTTTTAATCCAAGAGGACATTTTCTTGAATGACCTAGATGTCATTGTGATTTAACTTTTCAAATTCTCTCTAATCCTTTGCCCTTGAAGTTTTCCATGTAATCAAACCATTGCAGGACTGTGGGCCATGAAAGACTTTTCCAAAGTCCATGGCTTCTTTCCACGCCCTCCATGAATTCTTTGATGATTAGCTCCATGCGTTACTAGTTTATTTACTGAGATCCAAAATGGCATCCTCTTTCCAACCCTTAGCCCAGTCGTGCACTTGTCTCATGTGCTTCCACTGTGTGACCTGCTGCTCATGTTACACATCTCATGCTATGCATGAACTGAAGTCCTCTACATAGAGTTTCAGAAGGCAATAAGTTAAGAGTTTCTTTTCTTGCAAATGAAAGATATAATTGATTGCATATGGAGTTTCCCAAAAGACAGCACACCATGATGCTGGCTGTAGATTTTATTTTCTTACCCCATTTTCCAAAAACCACTGGGTTGGCATTTGATTTTGAGAAGGACCCACAACCCCTTGCAGTTTTGAAAGCAGAGGTCTTACCCAAGCCCTCATTCCCAGTTTTCTACCTCATTTGCAGTTTATTAACAAGCTACTACCATCATTTGCATTATAGAAATGCTGTTACTAATGTATTTCCCTTTCACTGCCACTCTTCTTGAAGTCATTCTTGCCCTACTTGGTGAAGAAAAGCCCCTTCTCATCAAACTTCCTTCCAGATCCAGTTGTCATTTCCTTTTCTTGTCCCATTTATTGCAGAGCTGTCATCGGCTGCTGTGTTTCTTCTTTCCCTTTCTCCCTCAAAACTTCTGCTGTCCGCCAGCTTGGGTTAAGCCTGGTGTTTCATTTCCCCATTTGCCTTCTTTCAGCAATATGACCTCCTTTCACATGTGGCTGCCCCTTCCCTTGCTCCCTCCATGAGTGTTTTTAGCCTGGTTTTCACTCTTTACTGTTACTAGATCTGACCTTGCTGGCTGGCTAACAGCTCTGGTCTGGAGCACAGAAATTAATCTATTTTTATTTCCTAATTCATCTCATTGCAACTTTCTCTGCTCTCAAGTACTTTTTCATGTTCTTTAGTGTATCGTGCAAAATGTGGCATATTTTGAACTTTCTCCTCTAGCCTGAGTTCTTCTTCACCAGCTGCTCCATTTTAGTTTCCCAGCAAAAGCACAACACCAGAAATTCCCAGATGTTCCCTGCCTTTACAGAGCCACTTGTGATCCCGTCCTGCAACACTTTGGGTCAGCAAACAGAGAGGGAAGCAGCCATTAACAGGCTGGATGTGTAGGATCATTTTGATATTCATCTCTATATTCTTTCTGTTTGAATGTTACACAAAAGGGGATGATACTTACTTCTTTCGTATATTTGTCTCAGTCATGGTTTATCATTCTTGCATTTTCTCTGTTTCTCTGTATTTATTTTGAGGCCAGTTTCTGAAAGAAGCTGTGTGGATATAAATCCACAGCCTCTCCCCAGTCCTTGTGGTGATTAATGATTCACATGAGCATGACTGAAACTGGAACATATCACTCTTTACCCTTGGTCCCATCTGAATATATGGCTGCAGAGCAAGACAGAAGCTTATTCCCTGAATAAAAAGTTTTCTCTTTTGCCTGCCCTGCACTCACAATGCTTTCAGGAGCCTACTTTTCCACTGGAAGGGGCTGAAAGTGGCGTCTGCCCTCATCCTGTCCCTGACTATGCTGACAGCACCATGGCTGTGCAAACAGAGTACTGTCATTGAGCAAGAGCTCAATCTGTTGGCTGGGAATTGCCCATGCTTAGGGCAGCTTTCTGCCAATTGCCTCACTCACTGCCCAGTAAGAGTGTATAGATTGATATGCACTGGCATAGCCTAGTGTGTCGTGATGTCATTTGTTTTCTCATCCCACTGGTGGCTCCCTGTGCAAGCTAAAATCTCCTTCAGGAGTCCTCTGAATTTTAAAGACAAAAAGAGGGTGCATCTGGAGTCCTCATCCTTACAATATAGCTTGGCAAAATTGACGCTTACTGCTTATGGTTTATCTGTGAGCCCAATGGAAATAATAATTCTTTTGCTTTCTGGGATCACATTGTTTTGCCACTCTGACCCTACCTCCATCTTTTCATTGCTTTGCACCCTTCATTCCTCCTCTGTCTGTTCACACAGCAGCACTCCACAGTTTGGAAATGTATTCTCAGGGATTGCCCATTTGCCTGTACGTGCCATGCTCCAAGCCAGGGAATTGCTTCTGGAGTAGTAGGAGACGGCACCAGTTACAGAGCTGCGCGCAGAGTGTGCCATACTGGCATTGAAAAGAGAATGTGCATTATTGCCTCAACTTCAGCGTGCCATCCATTTCATCTTCCAGACTGTTCAGAGTTACAGATGCCCAGCTGCTTCCCTATGTTACATTCTCGTGCTGGAGGCTGGAGCCACTGTTTTGGCTCAGGATACGATACCCCTTTTTATGTCAGAGCCTGTAAGGGAATGGGTTTTGAGGGAAGGCAGGTTGTACAGGTCAGGCTTTCAGAAAGAGGAGCGGTGCCTCTCTGAATGCAAGCTGTAACAAAGGGACCAATCTCAGTGAGGAGGTTTTAAGTGTTGTATTTAAGTGGCATGCAAAACGTGGAAGCAAAAAGCTTTGCAGGCTTGCAGGGACAGAAGGCAACTTGTAGATCTCTAGCCTAAGCCCTTTGCATGGTCTCTCCTGTGCTTCAGCTGGGTCGTAAGGCAGGTGAGATGTTCGCATGGTGGATACAATGCAGCATCTCAGACCGGTGACTTTCAAAGCCCGTGTCTGCAAAGAGGCTGAGAAAGAGGAGGAAAATTTCAGCTTTAAGTCAGTTTTGTACAGAGTGCCAAACCTCTGGCCACTGTTTCTGGGACATTAATCATCTACATTTGAAAGCTGAGAAGGCTTTTTTATAAACTCCTGGGCCAAATCTTGGGTCCTTACTCAGACAGAAGTTCTGTGGAAGTCAATGGGAGTGTTGTTTGAGCAAAGACTGCAAGATTAGGCCCACAACCCTAGTAGTGATGTGGAGGGCAACCACACAGAATGCCTTGTAACACCAAGAGGTATGTTTGGTCCTCAGGGCTCCTGCTGGGCAAGTCTGCTATGAATCCTTCCTCTCTCAGCCAATATAAGAGTTACTGCGCTCTTATACTGGCTTTCTTGGGCTCAGAGGACAGAAGTGTGGTACGAGTTTTATTCGGGAGCTGTTCTTTGCAGAGGAAAAGAAGGAAGTCCACAGAGGCTTTGTTGTGTGGATTAATCTCTTAGAAATAAAATATATGTTGCAAAGTGGCCGTGGTTGCATGAATACTTCTTGCATGACAGAAGAAAGAATAATACATGTGAATTTATTGCCGCTCTTGCTGGTTCTTGGGAGAGGCAGTATATTAAGTTTTCCAGCAAAACGAAGCCACAAGAGCCGTGAAAGCTCCAACAGCAAGTAAGCAGGGCCTGGGGAATTTTTCAGATGAGCAGACTCCTTAAGTTGTAGGATCCATCAAATCTGGGAAGATGAGGTAGAAGGAAATGGAGGAGGAGACCTTTTTGCTGATACAAGCTGGCATAGTTCCAGCACTTCCAGATAAGTTATCCTTCTTCAGGTTGACCTCTGACCATCTGCAGATCAGACCTTTTGGTGGTTCAAGTGCTAACACAATCCTGATCCTTGGTTAGGCTTCCTTAGTGAAGGTGTAGAGCAAGTGAAAATAATAATTGGTGCAAACAGTTGTTCAGAAATAGCGTTTATGATCAGCTAATGAGCATATTGTAGTGATTGATCATACACTTTACGTAGACTGTCCATACACCGTGTTTCCTTGTCTGTACCTCACTTGGATGGTTGTGATGGAGCATAAGTGTTTAGGATACTTTAGACTCATTTGCATAAAGGCCAAATACTTTACTGTAGTCCTGGAACAGAACTGAGTGTCTGCCCTCCCACTTACTCAAAGGATAGGAGCAGGTTTGCATTCTGTTTCACTTGACAGTTTTTGTTTGGTTATACTTGGCACTTCCATGCCCTTTTTGAAGGGCTGAAGAGTCGTATGGTTTTGCCTTGAGAAGAAGAAATAGTTAACATGGGGAAAACTTGCAGTGTCTTGTAGAAACACGAGAGTAAGACGAAAAAATTGTCAATGCAATTAAAACCAGCTGCATTTGGGAAAAAAATAAGTAACGCACTGATACTGGAATTGCATTTGGATCAAAGAGGCAATAATTAATTCACTACTTACATCGTTTCCTTCAGACCTTTCTTTCAGACTTAGTTTGCAGAATGTAGATCCACGTATATCTTCATAGTACAGTCATGGGCTGTGTGAAGTTTGAGGCTGGGTGAAATTTGACCATTATCTATGTAGTTTTAAAAAACAGTATTTATGACTGTCATGATGCTGTTTTCCTGATGGAGGTAACTTTCCTTTCCCTTTCTTCTCCTTCCCACCCCTCACCCCGTGAGAATTACCTTCCTCAAGCCAACAATTTCCAGTTCTGCAGTTGAAACTCTGAAAATAAACCTCTATCAAATTATATAGCTTAAAACAGGCTCTTAAAAAAAAACCCAGCCAGTGGCCAGAGCAATAATAAGGGTCATTGTAAGAAGATAGAGTTCCCACCTGGCTTTGGCACACTGAGCACGTTCAGCCTGGATATTTGTCAGTGCTCTTTTCCTTCCGGCAGTTTTCATTTATTGGCTGCGAGTTAGGGCTTCCCCTTGCAGGACCTCTCTGGGTTCCTGCCTCCGGTTCCCTCCTGCTTTAGACTGACTGTCAACCTTGCATTTTCCTGGCTCAGAGGTAGTGAAGTCCACTGGATCAGGAGAGAGCCAGCAAAAGAGCTCATTTGCAGTGTGCAGGGTCCTAGAACCTGACCATGGATTACGTGTGGCACACCAGGAGAAAAACATCCTTGGCATGTGATTGTGTTCATGCCCTTGCTGTGTAAGCTCCAGTTTGAAAGCAGGGTGCAGGTTTAGGGCACCCTGAATTTGCTTGATGACTCCAGCTAGCTGGTCCAGAGGTGGCTGTGTTTCAAAGGGCACTTTTTCTTGTATCAGCTCTTTTTTTATTTCCAGTACTGAAGTCAGTGGGGTTATGCAAGGCTGGTCCTTTGTTTTTATGGTCCTTTAAGAAAAAGGTGATACTGAAATGGGGATGGGATAGTTTCTAGTGCTTATTGCTAGTAATAGAAGGCAAAGCAAGTCATGCTTTCTAATAATGCAGTGTCTTCTCTTGAAGTGTTCATGTGCTCAGATTCTCACAGACTACGCATTGTTGCACTACTTCTTTAACTTTTAATGAGACTGGTTTGTACTTTCCCATGGAATTGCATAACTCATGACAAAGTTAGAGTCAGAGCCATGTCTTCAGTACAGGCTCTGAGTGCCTGCTAACCAAGGTTGCATGTAGGTCCAAAAGAAGGGTTTAGTGCATAGCCTCGCTTCAGGTGCCCAGTAGAAAGTGCTTTTTGTAGAATTCCCTCTGTAATACAGGAGTTATCATCTGCAACAAGAATTTAAAGTAAAAGCATATGTTTCAGCTCCACATATCTAGGTCCTCTCTCCCCTTCTTTTATTTTAGATTTTTTTTTTTTTTTTTTTTTTTTAACACCAGGGCAAGCTTTTGACTTAATTCTGGGGGGCAGTTTTACCTGGGTGAGAATGGCAGGATTTGGCTTGTTGTCACAGGGGAAGCAGAGATAGAGGTTTATAATTGAAAATAACACATAAAAAGTTTGGTTTGAATTTCTTGATGG
The DNA here is from genome assembly GCA_026283785.1 of Coracopsis vasa. Taxonomy (NCBI): domain Eukaryota; kingdom Metazoa; phylum Chordata; class Aves; order Psittaciformes; family Psittacidae; genus Coracopsis; species Coracopsis vasa. The sequence goes on along the minus strand of JANHGB010051097.1, from coordinate 2,004 downwards.
AATGTACAGGACTCAGAGGGGGGTTCTGCATCCCCTCAGATACAGCACTTAATATTTATGCTTTCATTGCACCTTGACAAACATTTCACGTAGTTATTGCTTTGCTTGAATATGGAAATATGTTAATTACGGCCTTTATTCCACTGCCTGCTCTTTTCCTCAGCCTTTTCTATTCAACCCTCTAGGTGGCCCAGCACAATGTGGCTTCTTTTCTTTCAATGAGCTCTTTCCACACTAATAGGGTCCAGGGTGATGTGGAGAACCATGTGCACAAAATTGGTGCACCACCCCCCATCCCTTTGTGGGCATGTCAGGTTAAATTCATATCAGCAGGAGGGTCACTGCCATGATTTTCAATAGCGCGAGATGAGGTGATGACTTCAGACAATGGTGCCACACTCTCCAGTTGGAGACACTTGCCTCACCAGTTGCAGTAGTTAATTAATATGCTAAAAATAGAAGCCAGTGATACAAATCGCTGCCTGTTGTACAACAAAGACTGGGCATGTGTAGCTTTGATAGCCAAGTTTATGGTGCTTGTTATGGAGGGAAGTTAGTTTAGAGCTAGAGGCAATGTAAGACTTTCTGGATGCTGAGCTTTAGTCACTCTGGGCCTCTGGCCATTCGCTCGCTGTCTCATTTGCATTATGAATGACATTAAGGGAACTAACAAGGTTATTGGGCATAGAAATGTTCGCATGTGACCCCACGTGGAAGCAGACCTACAGCAGTGCTAGTTGGCAGGGGCACTGTGCCTCTTTATTCAGCTTCCTAGGAAGACGGTGTCTGGGAGTAGATATAAAATCAACCACGAGAAAACCAGTATTGGGATAATGTGAAGGTCTTGGTGCAAGACCCTAGGAGGCAAGGAAGTTCAGAGGGCAGGCTGGAGCTGAGTCCTTCACTCAGCCCGCTGTGCCTGGCTGGTCTTGAGCATTGAGTGCAAGACACGGGAGCTCCCTGTTGCTCACCACCAGCTAGCTGCTGTTCTCTGGAATCTCAGTGACCATGCATGAGGCTGTGGGTCCATCTAGGGCTGTGAGTAGGTCTGTTTCTCCCTGCTGCTGGCTCACATGGTGGGGTGGCAGAGGGTGAGTTTTGATTCTTGGGCATTGCATCATAACTTCCATAGGGACTGTCCAAACATCAGCAGAGTTTGCGAGGTTTCACATCATCTTTTTACTGTATCTTTTCTGAAACTTGAGACAAGGAGGGATAAGTTATGGAAAGTCCATAGTCCTTATGCCACCCATATTTCCCATACATAACTAGGAGATGGTTTGGTAAATCCAAAGATTAGATGCAGGAGTCACTTCCCAACTTAGGACCACGTTGACGAAGTGCAGCCTCATTCACATCAAATGCAAGCACAAGGAGTTCATAAACCCAAGCAAATGCAGTGTGTACAAGAGGAGAAACAGACCCATGGAGATGAAGTCTTAATTTATCTCTTTTCTAAAGAAATCAGTGAGATTGCTGATGAATCACTCTGTGTAGATGAGAGCAGATTTTGGGGATGCAAGGTCTCTTCTATAAATGTTTGAACATTATTAAATATTGTAGACATCTGTTATTTGCTCTGTGGACCAGGAGGAGACTCTGAACAGTCATGCAAGCACATATATTTGCAACCTTTATAAAATTCTCTCATTATTGGAGTCCTTCAGCCATTTCTGCCCTTCATATTGGACGTTGCAAACTGGTGGCTCAACAGCCACACTTCTTCCACGGAGCCACTAGCTACAAGATCAACCCATAGGAATGAGCTATTGCAACAATCACCCAGTGTCAAGTCCTGGAGCCCCCATCAGTAGAAAGGGATAAGAAGAGAGGCAAAATGGCATAAAAATAGGGCTGTTTCAAGGACTTAAAATCCTTCTGTATTTATGGCCTGCTCTCGAGGTCTGGCCCAATGATAAGTGCAACTGCAACCTGAGGCGCTGGAGATAGGGTGGGCTCTGTGGGGAGTGCATGTGCTACGTGTCAGGTAACCTTACCTGTTTT
>JANHGB010051095.1:0-38964 GCA_026283785.1 Coracopsis vasa | reverse complement strand
GCCCGGGGTGGGGGCCGGCGCCGGAGCCCGCCCATCCCGCGGGCTGAGGGGCGATGCCGCACCGGGGCCGGGCGGGGAGGCGACGCTGGGATCAGGCTAACGTGTCGGGCGTTTTGGGGTGCTTTGGGGTTTGTGTTTTGTTTAACTACGACAACAAAAGCGCTGGCCATCGTACTTCCCAAAACGCCAAGAGGTAGCCGAATCACAACGACCAACGCTGTTTAATGTTAATTTTTAATATTTATTACTTTTTTTCCATAAGCCATTTCCCTGGGGGCTGTGGAAAGGTCTGGTGCATCCCGAGTTCCTGATATTTTGCGTTTCTGTGCGTGTGTGTCAGCAGAAAATCCCTCTAGCCTGGAAGAATGGTGAAACTGGGGAATAATTTCAGCGAGAAGAGCACAAAGCAACCCCTTCTGGAGGATGGATTTGACACCATCCCCCTGATCACACCCCTGGATGTCAATCAGCTCCAGTTCCCGCCTCCTGATAAGGTACAGTGGGCATTAGTTTCCACCCTGGAGAATCACACCCAAATCTCAGGCGAGCAACAAAAGAATAGGTTATGTGTAAGGAGCAGCTTAGAAATGTCAGGGAATACGGGGTATTTTAAGGCATGCTAGTTCCCTCTGGGGAAAAGGATTAACAGTTAAGCTAATGAAAATCCACTAGTAGTGATTTGCATTAAGAAATAGTGGGAAATATTAGCAAGAAGCATCTATAGATTTCAGTGCTGCTGTATGAAATATCTAAACATAAAAATGCAAGCTTCTCTATGCTGTATTGTCATATCCCTTTCTATTCTGTTGTAGGCTTTTTTTGTGTGACTGGAAGGTACTGTGTATTCTCTGTGAATGATATGAATTTTCTGTCCAGAAAATGCCCCCCTCATGGGAGGATAAAGCACTGCTTTATTTCTCTGTGAGATGTGCATGGGCAGACTTGCCACAGGGAGAAAGAACTTCCATGATCCCCGTGTGCTTCAGTAGGAAATAAATGGTAGACCCTGACAAGCTGAAATAATGAGATGAGAACAGGCCATTGAGTTTTCTCCTTGGTGACTGATTTGGTTCAAAACCCTCCAAACAAGTGATTTAGATGCTACATATCTGGAAGCGGACAGTCCAAGGTGCTGCTTACAGGTTGGAAGGGAAGTATGCATCCTGCATACCTCATTATGTGGCTTGATTACTAAGGATTTAGGAAGGTGATGTGATAGCATGTAAATACATTTATTCTCACAATAAGAATTCAGCAAGTGTTACTACAGGTAAGGCATACAGTAGTAGGATAAATTTTCAAATATTCCAGTATCCTATTTTTCAGTAGCCTGTTTTAGTAGGATACTTACTTGAACATTTCTCATTTATGCATCTGGCAAAAAAAAAAATGCTTTGTAGTCTTCGAAAAATAGAAAATTTAACTGGGAAATAGTAATATCTTTATGCTGATTTTTATTTTTGGCATTGTGTCTTCCACAAGCTCAGTTCTACTTCTAGATAAACTGATAGCTATACCTTCCTCATAGCTCAGAAAAAGTCACATAATCTTATATTGGAGTAAAGAATTTTGCCTTGTGAGATTTGTCTCAGGAGAGCATTGCGTATAGGCAATACAGATAAATTTGTGACCTCCATTTTAATTGCTATCAACACCATTCTGTGTTGTGTGTGGTGACCAGTTGGCAGGCGTAAATGCAATAAGCCATAACAGCTGTTAGAGAGCCTGAGGGTCCATTTTCTGCCCTTGGTTACATGGGTGTAAATCTTGTAACTGAGGACAAAATTGCACCCTAAGGCTTTAAAACAAGTTAAGCCTTACTGTGCCTGATACGCCTGCCAACTGGTGACTGGATATAACCGATTACCAAGGACCAGTGTCCAAAGGAATTTGTTATATTACTGCACTGCTAAGCAGGAGTCTGAACTGGGGATCTGTATGGTAATAGGTTTAACCTGAGCAGAGCCTCTTTAGTGAGCCCAGGAGGTTCTCTGCCAGCTTGATTGCTCTTACTAAAATGGGGCAGAACTCTTCCCTCTTTCATGCCATTTGTCTGGAATGAAAGCAAATTTACAGCTAGGTTAGAAGCTTAAATAAAGGAATATCTGGTTGGCTCTTCTACTCTTTCCACTGTCTATCTGTATGTTAGCTTTCCTTCCTTTCACAAACATACAGGGGAAACAATAAAACCATTATACTTATTTGCCCTACTGGCTGTAACTGGTTAGTGAGGTCAGTGCCACTTTACTGGTTGCTACAGGCCCAAAGGCAGTAGTACAGCAACTGATGTGAGGAAAAAAAAGAAACAGTATTAAGATTAACACACAGATCAAATTCTGAAGTACAAAGCTATTAATGTATAATGAATAGGAGTACATCATATATCTGTGCTTATTTTTCACCTGCAAGGCTCCAGTATGGCAGTGAAGCATAACTTCTTGAACAGCAGTGACTATAGCACTAAGAATTTCATGATTTTGACAGCTTCTAAATTAAAGGGATGAACTGATCCAGATGCATACTTAGGTATATTAAACAAAAGAAGACATTACATAACCACATAGATAGAACTGTATGTTCAGTGTCAGCTGAGGGTGACTTGAGTTGCCTGAGGTTATGCAACATAAAGGGGGAAGTAAAATGTTAAAAAGCATTCCAGAAATCTACAGTTTACTTCCATGATGCTGTTTGGCAGTTGTAAAATTAAATAATAATTATCTTATTAATTAGAGCTGAAAAAAGGTAAAGTAGTTCTAAACCTTTGTCCTGCACATATAATGCTGTGTGTCTGGTAAGCTTTGTGGTACTGAGTCCAGGTACAGTTATACATCCTAGATGCCATTTCGGGGAACCCAAAGCTTTAATTTCACTGCCTGCTGTCTGTAAGTGTCACAATCTTAACTTCAGAATAACGTAGTTGCTGTTGAGACCATGAGTAGCGCTATAGATATAATCTGGTGCTGAAAATCTAAGAGTCTACATACTTTTTCCTTGAAACAACAGAGAAAACCGAGCAGATCTTACTGGCACTGTTAGTACAATAAACTGCACCCTGTCTTGGGAGTGGTACTTTGAAAAAGATCCTGAAAAACTGCAGAAGGCAAAAATGAGGCAAATAGGTTAGGTATGTGAGAATTTTGTTCAATTAGAATGCCTGGGAGAGCACTAGAGCTGTGACTAACGTGATGAGTATTTTAGGAGTACAGGTAAGGTGCTAAATGGTGTAGCTCGGGGCAGTAGCTCATAGCAAGGAATAAACTGAAGTTGAAGAGCCTTGGATTATTCAAGAAATCTCATTAATACAAGGGTTTGTGAGCATCTTGCTGCTTGCAGCTGGCAATTCCAAAGTTAGATGTTAAAAATAAGAATGCCAAGACCCATAGTCTAGTACATAGTGAATAGCAACTAGTGCTTTCAAAGAACATGACCGCTGATGGCATCATCTGCTAGATTTCTGTGGGCACTCTTCAATAACTGCCTTGTCTTATTAGCCTCCAGTTTGAAATCCCATTAGTGGGATCTCCTGAAGCAAATGGAGGTGGCTGTTTTCAAACTACATAAAGTGGGAAGTTTCATGATTTGGATTTGAACTAAGAAGATGCCTGCCTAGTGTAGCAGCACAGTACCACTACAGCTGAGAGAACTGAATGTTTGTGCAACTGTTGCATAACAAGTTTTCTGTAGGTCCATCAGAGCCACTTTGATGGATAATTGTGAAAAATAACTAACAACCTTCAGCTGCCAAACAATTACACAAGTAGGGGTAAAAAGTACTGTGCTAGATGTGCTTGTAAGCAGGTAAAAGAAGAGTTAATGAATAAGTAAGATTTGTATGGCCAGTTCAAGGTCAGGTGGGATGGGGCTTTGAACAACCTGATCTAGTGGGAGGTGTCTCTGTCCATGGCAGGGGGGTTGGAGCTAGGTTATCTTAAGGTCCTTTCCAACCAAACCATTCTGTGATTCTGTGTTTCAGGTGACAGCTTTTTGATTTGTTTTATTTATTTTTTTTTAAAGGTTGTGGTCAAAACAAAAACAGAATATGAACCTGATCGCAAGAAGGGAAAGTTCCGTACTCCTAAAATAGCTGAATTCACAATCAGCATCACTGAAGGGGTTTCAGAAAGATTTAAGGTAAGCAATGCTATATGAAGATGTTAATCACTTGGTTGTGTTCACAGAAGTGCTTAAAATCAATTGCTGATTGTGTGAAAAGTGTCTAGAACTGACAGAGTGGCTGTTGTGGGTATAGCAGGACATGAGGAAGATGAGTGCTGTAATAGATCAGTATTTAGCAATTAGAAGCAGAGCAAACCTTGCAGCATTATTGCTTGCAATCCCTCACAGGGAGATTAATTTAGAGGGCACTTCTGTCAGTGTGTCGGTTTTGGAACGTGGCTGGCCAAGATGTATGTGGGCTGCATTCAGGTAGCTCTCATGGAATGGATAAAGCTCCTGTTAGTGTTTAGAACCACAAGAGTATTTGTTTTCTTTTTGGCTTCTTATTTTCCACTGTGGCCAAACCATTCTCTTAAAAGCACTGTCACAGTCCATTATATATATTTTTATAGTTAAATGTATGACTTGGCAGCTCAAGAATGTATAACAGAGTTCTCTGCTATCAGTTTTCTTGGTCCAGTTGTATCTCACAGCTTGGTGATGACTGTTACTAGCAGACAGCAGTTCAGCAAGAATCTGACTCAGATTTACTCTTTAGTGTCCACAGCCCTATTACTCCCTTTAGTACTACTACAGGAAAGCTGAGAGCTTAACTCATGCAAGGATTGAGTTACCGTTTCCCCTTCTCACTGGAGGATAGGTTTTCTTGCTCCGTGTAAGTAAAGAAAGCAAAGCAGGAAAGTTGGCACTTCAGCTCATGCTTTCCTCCTTATTCTCTTAACAAAGGAAGGCTACAGCTTTTCATGGCTGTTAATTTGGAATATTACCCAGGGGTGCCAAAGCGTTTTTAAATGATAAGCAATGACACTGGTCAGTGCATAGGTATAAATGCATTGGGAAAGCCTAACATTTACTGTGAGGGAAAAATACAGAGTTTCAGTAAGGATGTGGATTTTTCTTTATATTGCACACTTCTAACCTCAGTTTGCATGATAGGAGTTGTAGTGCCTACCCAGAGACTGAAGTTCTGTTGCGCCTGACCTGTGGTTCTAAAAGCTGCCCAGGCCCAAGCCTACCTTCAGAAGTGTATATGCAGCTCTGTGGACTATGCTGAACAAAGAAAGTGAAGGTTCAAGGAGGGATTAGACACTTTAGGCTACGTTTGCAAAGGAACTTTGCAGAGTGTTGCCAGGACAAATGTTTTTAAGTGCAGGTCACCTGGTGGAGTCTTCAGCCACACAGTGAAGCCTGTAGGTTCCCAGTAAACTGTGTGGGAAACCATGCCAGATAGCTAATAAGAGATATGGAGTGTGGCAGAAATATACTGAGGAGGTAAGAAACCTAGTTCCAGTTTTTTTGTTCCCTGGTGTGGAGCAAGGACATCCTCAGGAAAGATGCTACGTTCTGACTGACATTCCTTGGCACCAGTCCTTGAGAATAGTCCCCTTCCTCTCAGGTGAGGGTTGTGCACACTGTATTGTTGGGTAAGATGAAAATGGACAGCTGAGAACAAAGAGAACTTATGCCTGGGTGTCTTTTTGTGTGTGTCCTGGTCACACTACTGTGATCTGAAAATGCTTACTACATTGTAAAGAAAAAAAAAGGGAAGAGACAGTATTTAGTTTGAGTATGCTGCTAGGACTTTGGTTCCAAGCAGCTGACCAGAATCTATACCTGAGGTATTCTGCACTTACCTACTAGCTGTAATGACTAAGGGATTTCATTGTTACATTAAATTGTAGATAAGGGTTCTGAACATCTTGATTTCGTCTAGATTTTTTGCACATCCCTTTATAATCTGGACTCTCTCTGTTTTTGTTGGGAGAGCTGAGCAAATGAGACCTTACTGAACAATAAATAGCTTGTCATGCTGTTGGATAGTCTTTCCTAATTTGAATAGCTGAACAGTTAGAAGCCTGAGCATTTTTGTGTTGCATTTTTATATACCTTTGGATGGCATACTTAAATAAAATAGGTTTTAGATACTCTTTTATGGTGATCACTCTGGGATTAATCTCATACTACAGGGTTGCTAGGTTTTGCTGCTAGGTAACTACTGCATCAGAGAGAGATTTCAGTAAGATTTGGTATCTATAGGGAATTGCAGGGTGATTCACACTGTGGCTGTAAGGCTGTAAGTCTGGGCTGCTAAAGAAAAGTGTGGGGGTTGATCAATTAGGAAAACTGGTTCAGTTAATTGAAAACAATAGTTTCATGCAGAACATCCAGGTCCTAAAAATGTCCCTTAATCTCTGTGTAACAGTTTTAGAATTGAATTATGCTGCTTGCAACATTTTCAAGAGAACTGACTGCTTCTCCAGCAGGGATGATTGTCATATTCACCACTCCCAGTAGTAAATATTACATGAATAATTGATGAAATTTCATAAATATGTAGATGAAAAGTACTGATTGTGTGAGGTTTTCTCCCGGGTCCTTATTAATTGTGAACCATCATGTTAACTACTGCTGTTGATTCTGAGAGAGCAAAAGGATATTTGCTTGAAAATTAAATATTTGCTATAATTATGAGATGCATTATTTAACTGATGGGATATTGACTTTGGCTTGGGTTCGTGAAAAAAGCTTCAGATGCTGTTTCAGTGACTTGAATATTGTACATCACTGATGCCTAAGCTTGCCACAAGACCCAGCCCGAATTTACAAATAATTCACATGTGTGTTCTAAGATGTGTACTCCTTAAATAAGGACAAAGCAGATTGCATTTTTGGGATTCAGCAGTGCAGATCATCTAAAGCTGTTCTTCTTGAGAAATGACACATTCTAACAACGGAAGCAACTCCAGCATGTGCATATGTCATGTAGATCATTTAGTGTTTCAGCAGCTGGGTGAATAAGAAATTACAAAACTTATTTTCTGCATTCTCCACATTACCACAGTTATTACAACAGAGCTGAGAATGTTTACAAAGACAACTGCAAGTATAATTTTCCTGTTTGAAGCCACATTCTGAATTCAAATCAGAATCTGTCAGAATAATATGAAGACTTCCTGATTGTGAGAACCCTATTGTCTTCATTTGTTTTATGGCACTAACCACACCAAGGAAGAGGTGATTTTTTTCACCGGAGGTTATTTTCCATTGAGAAAGAGAAGTCTTGCTTGTGTTCTTTGAACAGTGTAGGCTGATGCGGGGAGCTGGTCCTTCACATCTGCAAAGTAACTTTGAACAAGGCAGGTTTTTCTCTCCTATAGATTGTCCACTGTACAGAATAACACAAGAAGACTGGAAATGTCATTTCAAAGGATCATTATGAGTCAGGACATAGGAGGAAGTTACTGCAGGCAAAAATTAATGGTATCAGTTACACAAGGCCAAACCTTTTCCTCGCCATTGTCAGAGCAGCATTTTTACAAACTCCAGTTGGATTTTGCAGTGGGATGTCTGTTTTGGCACCCACTGAATTGGGCTGCAATTGACAGTTGTGTACAAACACACCGATTTAAAAAATGTTTGTTGTATCAAAGCAGGAGATTTTTTTTCTGTCTTTGGGGGAAACCTGAGTAAGGAACATAGAGAGGTATTTTGAAAGCACATACTTATGTTTCCCAATAAATTTAAAGTCCTTAAATAAATCCAAGCTGCGGTATGTCTTCAGCCATTTGGTTCTATTCAAAGGCAATTCAGTTCTTCAGATTTTATCCTTGACATCTCTACATACATCTAACTGCAGAGCCAAAGCCTTAAGCTTATTTCCTTGGTAAGACCATATGGTGCAAGCCATGTACTGTCAAGTAGCAAGCAGTTGTTGAAATATCTGTATGAGGTTATGGAAGAGGCATCAACACTTCCTTTTCAAATCAGTTCTTGAAGTTTTACCTGCTATTTTTAAGACTGGAAAAATGTATGCAATGTATATTTAAATACTTTGTTTTTTACCTGTCTCAAAGTGGTATCCTTTAAAAAATATTTCTTACTTTTTAACCTGTTCTTAGTAATACCAATAGTTATTATTGCTGCAAAAATAATCTCTTTGTTTCTGTGTGATACTCTGTGTTTTGAATAGCTCTTTGTTCCTACTGAAAAAGTCTGTTAGGTGCAGGAGATGTCAGCTGATCTCTGTGCAGGATATCACATCCTTAAGTATGTTCTGTGTCTGTCACTTAGTGCTGGAAGAGTGACAGGTACTTACTGCCATGAGTAGTTCTGTTTTCTTCAGTAGCACTACTCAGAGGCTTAAAGTTACTCACAAGCATAAGCATTTGGCAGGGTTTGAATCTTTCCATTATTACTTCAAGCAAGGAAAATAAAGGAGATTCTTCTTTCAATGTGACTGCTGTTTTAAATCAGTTGATATAAGTAAAGGCTCTGCATGGCAACTGTGGTTTTTCCATTTCTTTACCTGTTAGACGAGTCTCTGATGTGACATTGACAATCCTCATGCTAAATTTTTGGCTGACAGGAATTTTTTCTACAGTCAGAGCTGGAAGATTTAAGTTAAGTGGATGCCTAACAGCAGCTCCCCTGCTCCAAGTCAGGTGTCCTCTGCTACTGTATCCATTAGAAATCCTTTTCTTGGAGCAGAACCAGTGACCCTGGTGACAAAGAAGATGTTTTGGGCCTCTCCATATGTAACACTTCTAGAGCCTTTCCTCTCCTGAAGTAACCTTTTCCAGCCTTTCTGCTGGCCTCAGTAATATCCTCTTTGTTTGGGAAGGTAGCAAAGTTCTTATCTCAGGGCCACAGGGTTTCTTGAACTGCTTCCTCAGATCTCTGTAGTTAAAAAACTAATATAGGGTGCCATGTGATGGAAAATGAAGGAAATATTCAGTGTTGAGCCACAGTGCTGGACCCTCAAGGCTGCTGTCTTGTTACCTGTTTGCGTTAACCCATGGTGTCAGATCTCAAGGCCACTGCCTTGTTAAGCTGTTTTTGTTTAATAGTATCTCCCTTGGGTTTCATTAATTGGCTCCCCTGCAGGCTGGTTCTGTTGTCTTGTACTGTCACTGTTAATAAGCACTGGGTCTGTAGTTTCATTGCAGTTATTTTCCTTCATGTATCTATCTGCCTTTCTTGGTGCTCCTCCCAGACATCTCCAGGTGAGCATCCAAATCAGTTTCCTCTTCACCTTTTGTGTTTGAGAAGGACAGTCTTTTAATTTCTTCTACTTTTTCTGTACACTTTACCCCAAAACTATCATCCTCTTTGACCACAAAGGTTTGATGTGAGTGTTCTGGTGAAGAAAGTTGAGTTTAATAGGTAGATGCCAATCACATAGCTAAACATGACATCATGTTAGAAATACTCTTCTGAAATGAGGCACCTGGTTGTCTTTTGAATCATTGGTCATCTTGTATATGTATATATGCTCCTGAGACAAACAAGTATGGGAAGTTGTACCAAGTTGTTCTGTATAATTTGTATTGCTCCATAAATAAATGAGTCAAATGTTGCATGCACAGATACGAATGTTCCTTTTTATTTTTCTTTCATGTTGCCATTTACTTCAAATTGAACAGTTCTTAATGCTTACGTGCATTGTTTCAGACACGTTTTTCATGTAGACTTCTAGGGACAGGTAATAACAAACAATATAATTTTGGAAAAGCAGGAATATTAGAAGTGAAGAGCTGATTTGAGTGTTCTGCAACGCGCTGGTAGAGGGCATTGTGCAGCTGGAGATGCAGGATTTCAGTGGAGGGAGGTGAAATGGAGGTCACGGCCATTTGCAGGGAAGTCAGCGTGGTGTTTTACGAATTTCAGTCTGTGGGCTGTAGCCAGACACAATCTATTGTAATTACAGTCTGCCTGCCCAAAATTCTCTTGTAGTTTAAATTGGATGGCAATAATCTTAATTTCCTGGCCTAAATGGTTGTACAGAGTTGCTGTATTTCATCTCAGTGGGCTTTGCATTTCACTGGTAAGCAGAGCATAAATTGGTTGTAAATCACTTCGTATGAAAGGTGCTCTATAAATTTATGTCTTCACCTTTTTTGTTTAGTGCTAGCACCAAGTCTGTGCCTAGTACAGGCAAATTGGAAATGAAAGTTGTGTTCCCAAGAGGCTGCAATTGAAATAGATAATGCATAAATGTGGAGCAAGATGAGATGTGACCAAGTGCCAGCGACTGAGCAACGAAAATTACTGCATGTCTTGTTAGTTCCACTTTAGTTCCACTTCTTGTAATAACAGGAATGCTCATAGTCGGGTTTGTGTGCAGAAAGGTGCATGACAGAAGGCAAAGCATGAACGAAGGCAGTGCAAAGCAGTACAGTAAGAGTGTGTTAATGAGAATGTTGGTCAAGAGGAAGAGGCATGATGCGAAAGGTGGAGGTGAAGGCAGAGGAAGAATTGATTGCACCCAGGCTTTAGTGGGATACAGGCAAAATGGAAGGAGATAGAGCTAAGAGGAGCAAAAGGGGCAGACTTGTGCATGCCTTGAAACATGATTTGTAATCTGCTCAGAAAGGGACCGGAGCCAGGAAGGAATGTGAAGAGAAGCAGGCACGGTTGATGCAGTTGATGAATTTTGCTGTAATATTCCAGCTTGATTTAAAAGGCAGTACAAGAAACGTTATAGCAAAGTGAGGAAGGAGGAGACTGCAGCAGCCAGGCAGAGAAAATGCAGCGTGCAGTGTTTTGCAGCTGTAGCGAAGTAGGATGGATGGATTGGAAAGATGTAGCAGATTCTGATGGCAAGGCCTCTCACAAGCTGTTTACATGTTAGTGAGCTGTCAGAACTGGTGAGTTTAATTTGTTCAGCAAAATGCTTACAGAGACTGAAGACAGCTTTTTTGCTATGGGTGCACTTAGTTCATTCATTAGTCATCTCTCATTTCGATTACTGTAATGGGTTCTGGCTAGACGTTGTCCTTCTGCTCTTCACTTACAATCTATTAATCTGCCACATACATAATACCTTGTTGTCTTTTCTGTTCACTTAGTTTTGCTGCCAGACCCCTTAAAACCACCTTTAAAGGACACTCTCAAGATGAAAACAAAGCCACACTTAGAGTTCCTAGTTCAAAGGAAGAATTGTTTGTGCTGTCTTGTAGTTATTTTATAAAAAGCATTTTAAAGGCCCATCACTCGTGTGATATGACAGTCACCTTGGAGTTTGGTGGGATGTACATGGCAGTGAATGATCATAGTAATTCAGAAGGCTTCTGCTTCCACTGTGTGGGGCTCTGCACTATGCCAGCTGGCTACCACAAAGAGAAGAGATTCCAGATTCTTTCCAGAGGGAGAGAGTGGTGGTTGCGCATGCAGTGCATCCTCTCCTGCCTCGAACAAAGGAAGAGGGCAAGTTGCTGCTAGTGCCTTGGTATGAAGAGGAGAATAACTTTCCTTTATTTCATAGTGAGTGTACAAAGCTACTGTGGAAGAAAGCAATAAAATGACAGCTTTGGTAGAGTTTGTGGTCTAAAGAGCAGCTTTGATGGCTTCTCACTTCTCATGCTTTTATTTTTGGAAGGCATCTGGGAGGAGAGGGCTCTGAAGGTAAGGTGGGAAGCTAGGGTTGCACTGTGTTACTGGCGGGGGAGAGAAGCTGACTGTCTCAAGTTTAGAAGTGAACCTGAGAGTCTGACAGTTGTGGACCATCAGTGGTGAGTTACTATGAGAGTAAAGGAAAATTTCTATTGAAAGGAAGAGAAGGATTTTCACCTTATAAGAGAGAAGTGGATTGGGTTAACAGATGGTTGCAATCACCTTGGAATCCAGTGATGGATTTCTTTCCATCTCTGTCATTTGCACATGTGACCGTCCTTTACTTAGATGGATGTTACTTGTATCCTGAAGGATGGTTGGTAAGAGAAGGGAGCTTCTCTTCTAATAGGAAGGATACAAGAGCTTACTTGATTAGGGATTTGCAAATTGAGTGTGATTGCAAATTATTGGAGATAATGAGAGTAACAATTTACATGTTAATACCAAAATTAATAATTTTAGGTTTTTTTAATGTACATGTTAATACCAAAGTGCATAATTTTAAGAAATACAGTGAGCAGGAGAGACCCATGAAAATTACAAACTAGGAGCCCTGAGAGTGCTTTCCAGTGGTTTTCTGTGTGGCAATGGAGGAACCATGCTGGATGTGACCCGTGTGAGCAGTGAGAACTCACAGCTCCATTGTACGTCTGTGAAACAGATAAATGCTCCGTGTCTCAGCAAATCAGCCCTGAGGTTGTAGCTCTGCAACTTGCCAGGCTCCAGCAGTCTGCACAACAGTAGGCTTTTGACCTCTATCAGAAAACATCATTACTTTCCAAAACAGTTTCAGAGCTTTGGAGATAGTGGTCCTGCAGTGATTGTGGAAATACAGATCTTTTTCTGTTGTTTAATAGTTGGTCTCAACTATAAATGAGCTTGTTATCTTTATAGTATGTTCCTGAGGCCTCATCTGTATGTCAGAATGATTACAACTGGGAACTAATGGTATAAATCTACTATTCCCAGCTCGTAGGATAGCCAGGGAACATGGTTAAAATGCTTTGAGGTATGACAATATGATTCAAAGTATTCTAAACTGTTCACTCCTATTAGTGGAGGAGGCAGATGTGAGCTGAATTGATCTGTAACATAGCAATTGTTCTGCTTGGTGTCTGTGTCCTGTGTCGCAGGCCTGTGCTTCTAGAGAGAGCAGCCTTTGTCAGTGGCTGTGTGGAATATATCTTGTATGGCATGGGAAGCCTCAGCAATAATCCATCTGGATTTTATCCTTTCTCTCCCCAGTTTCTAGTCCCTTTTCCATTTCTTCTCCAAGGGAAAGAGCAGTGACTGTCAGAGCGAAAGGAACAGTATAACACACACACACTTTTAGTCAGTGGGAAGTGAATGACCCAAAACCTGCAACTTGGACTGCACTGTGTGTGTTGTAGAGTGACTGGGTGAGGAGCCTCTGGCTCCTTTCTGGTTCCTCACCTTCCCACACTGCTCCATGGGGAAAGTTGGCCTTGGGCTCATGACCCCACAGGCAGGCAGAGCTGTGAACCTGCATTGGGGCCCTGCATACAGTACAGCAGGACTTAGGGACAGCAGCAAGGCGATAGGGAGGTGGGACAAGGAGCCCCAAGTGGGAACTGCAGGCTTAGGGGTGAGTTCTCCTAGAGCCTGGAGTGCAAGGAAAATTCTGGGGGGAGAGTAGAGAATAAGGCTTGTTACAGTTGTAGGGAAGGGAAAATGGTGGAAGGTGGGATGCCAGGTTTGGGCCAAGCTGGAGTGTGAAGGGCCTTTTACAGGCGAGTGGGTGGAATAGCTGAGGAAACACAGGAAGAGGCCCCAAACAACCATGGAAGAGAAAAGGGAGAGGCCTGATTAGAAACACATGAGAAGGGCTGAGCTAGGGCATAGCTTGGGTAGGAATAGGGGGGAGGCGGAGAGTGTGTTGTTCATTATTAAACTGGGCCACAGAGAATGACCAGAAAGGAAAATGTGCTTTATCGCTTGGATTCTGGAGCTCTTGGACATACTGAGACAAGGAACATGTCAGCAGAAAATAGAAGGTTGGCAAGACAGAGTGATCCATGTTAACCTTTGTGTATGCAATTAAGTAACAAACTTGGGGAAACACTAATTAGGTTTGAAAATTGATGTCAGTGTGAGGCTTTTGTAACCCAGTGACTGTTCAGAGAAACTGAAGATGATGCTGTTAACCAGAAAAGTCCCTTGCTGCTTGTCTTGTTTCAGTGGGCATTGTTACGTTAATATCTACACTTCTTCTGCTAAATTACTTTCTGACCTGTAGCTCTCCTTGCCTCTTCCAGCTCTCCTTTTGTGCTTATTTTCTGTATGTCAAAAATCCTTTCAAAAGCCATGGCTTCAGCAGCACATGAAACTCCCCAGCCTTGTTTCAGCCAGGAAGTGCAGCACTCGCTGTTGTCTGCCCGTGATGAAGTTCACTGCCCCAGCATGAGAAGTCCTAAAACTTCATCTCAGTTCTTCAGTCCCACTGGCACACACAGTTCGCAGTGCTGCAGATCCTATTAGTTCTGGGGTTTATCATAAAGGCAGTGTGTGGTAGTGGTTTTTACCAAGAGGCAAAGCGACAAGTGTTCTTGGTGGTGGTGGTGGTTTCTCAAATACCAGATTATTCTTGTTTGCATAATTGACCCTCATGTGCCTAAGTTCTCTTTTTAGAAGATGTATACAACTGGCTTACTTGTCTTCCTTTAAAATTTATATTATATTATACTTTAATTAATCAATCACACAATCTTGCTTGTTTCTATTTATCACTGTTACGCTGTAGAACATGCTGGCTTCTTTCTAACTTGCCAAAAACCCAAGAAGCTCAACCACTCTTACTGTATGATCTCCTTGAGCCACTCATTTGTCTGTCAGTAGGAGCTTTAGAATAATGAAAACACACATCTGGACACTCTCCCAGGTAAAGAAGGCTGTTTGCTCAGCTCACACCTGAGCTGAATTAGGAGCTTTGCAGTGTAACTGCTAGGTCAAAATCTTGTTTCTTCTCTTGTCCCAAGCAAGGTCATTCTAGAGGTAGTTCTGTCTCCAATCTCACCTAAAAGGCTGCTGGTTTCCATCTGCTCTAGGTTTATTCCTGGGAAAGGTTAGCTTGATACTGACACTGACTGTAGACTTAACTTCAAGCCCAAGTTCCAGACCAGAGAAGTGCTTACGGACATGGTGGAAAGTCAGTGCCACATAATGCAGTCTGTAATGGCTCTGTAATGTAGTGTTCAAGGCCAGGTTGGATGGGGCTTTGAGCAACCTGGTCTGGTGGAAATTGTCTCTGCCCATGGCAGGGGGGTTGGAACTAGGTGAATTTTAAGGTCCCTTCCAGCCCAAACCATTCCAGGATTCTCTGTGAGCACTGTGTAAAGAGGTGCAACCTTGCTCCTTGAGGATAGCCCTGTATTGAACATGGTGTATTCCCTTATGGATCTGGATCAGTGAGCTACTCCTGTACAGTCTCTGTGGCAGAGAAGTACTATTTCAACCTATAAATTCAGGAGGATTGAGCAACCAAGCATGCAGACTCCTGGTGTAACTATCTGTATGTTCATAGCAGGTGCAACAAACTCTCTTCCTAACAAGAGAGGGCAGACATCACTTTCTCCATGCCCTGCTGCAGTCACCTTTGTATTATCAAGATGACACCTGTACTAAAGCACTGTCACCTGACTCCATTCTGGGACAGGCACAGGGAAAACAAACACACTTATCAGCTGACATAAACTAGACTTAGGCTTGCATCATCCAAACAGCAGCAGACTCAAGCTACCTCGATGTGTCCTTCTGGCCTTGTGTGTGCTGATCAGAAGTGCAGCCAAACCCACCTTACGGTACAGAGACAATGGGCCTCTAACCAGACAAACTGCTTGCTTCTCAGAGAAGGGGGATGTAGAAGCACTTAGGTGCTGCTTCCCTGTTCTCCATCAGTAATTAAGCAGCTGTTTTAATCCTTTACTTGATTTTACTGTAAAGTGCACTCAGAGGTGCCTTCTGCTGCTGGCAGTGACAAACAGCAATACAATTAGCAATGCATTACTAACATGAGCGTGTTTTATTTTCCTTCACAGGTGACTGTGCTGGTCCTTTTTGCCCTCGCATTCTTAACCTGTGTTGTATTTCTGGTAGTCTACAAGGTTTACAAGTATGACCATACCTGTCCAGAAGGATTTGTTTTCAAGGTAAATTGCAGTCACATGCTAGAAAAATAGGAGAGCATGTAATATTCTCTGTGTTGTTTTCTGTATAACCTTGATCGAGTCATGCTGTATTGCATAGGAACTTGTGCTTGTTTACAGAGGTTACTGTGCTTCCTGCTGTTTCTTTCTGCTCAATTTATAATTGAGGTTGTATTATTGCATAAGTTTCCTAACATTGTTATTTTGCTAATGCTTTTAACATTAAAAATACAGCAAAAGTCCCAGCACTAGTGGCCTTCAAACCTACTTCACCTCCAGTTGTCTGGACAAAGCCCTCATTTATTAGGTCATATGGGTTAATTTTGCTGTTCCTCTAAATTCATGTGTCTTAGGAAAGGAGAGAATGATAAAACTTGGAGAGGGAAAAAAAAAATCACTCTGGAATATGTGTCAAAAACCCAGTGAGTGATGTTCTGATTAGGAGCAGCAGACTGACTTCAGGGTTATTTCTGTAGAAAGAACTTGTTCTAGAACAGTGACCTTGGAGCCCTACTGCCACGGGCCAAAAGTGATGCCAAAAAAAGGGAAAACACATTTATCAGAGAAAACCTCTGGTTATATCCGAAAGGGAGGCTGCAGAGCACTTCATTTTTGCAAGATATTAGTGCTGGCTCCTCAGCTGTGACTGGGGCTCAAAGTCAGAAAGGTAACATTGATTTCTCCATTGTAAATTCAGCAGGGTTGAGCTTGGGTGTAATTAGATAGAAAAGTAGCAGTGATGATGGCATCCTTCCCTCTAATTTGTTAAGAATACTTAGGCACGTAATGAATCAAATGGGTACCTAGTGTCTTCAGAAGGACTTAAGAAGGAATGGCTGCCTCAGCACTCCTTGATGATCCCGTTTAGGATTTTTGATTCTGTCACTTCAGGCATATAAATATCTTGCAAGAATCTAGTCCAAAATTATAATCAGTGATGTCCTGCTCTATTAACTTAGCTCCACGCAGTCAGTTTTAGGTTATACTGCTTTCCCTTTGTTCAAGGGCAGAAGATACTGTGGTGAGAATATCTGGGGGTAACTCAAGAGATCCAGCGCTTGGTTTTGCTGCTGTTTTCTTGTGTTGTCTCAGACAAGCACTGAAACCCCCCTGTGCTCATGTCTCATGGGACTATAGCCTTTTTTTCCCTAAGATTTCTCTTTGAGCAATTTGGAATACAAACTGTATGTTCCTACTGAGCCTGTCTTGATGGGATCCTGACTTGAAGGGAATGGCCAGTTACATATTCCTGCTGTAAGTCTAGTTAACAGCCTGCTGATTCTGGTTCCTTTCATACCGGGTTATCTCTCCCTTTGAGTTGCAGCCTTCTGGCTTTTGTCTCTTCTTCCTAGTGTTAAACATGTTTAAGGGGAGAACAGTTCCTTAGCTGTACTTCAGTTGCACTGTGAAAGTGTGGTTGGGTTTCTCTCCTTAGGGCCCTGTGTTTGAAACAGAGGTTAGGCAGAAGGTCCCATAGCTCATGCTCTGTGTTTAAGGTGCAGCACATACACAGGCCTGCACTACTGTTACTCTCCCAGTGTTTGAGTTTTGAAGGCTGATTCCTAGCTGTTTGATGGCATAATGCCAGGAGACCCATCATCTTTGGTCATGTAACTCTTGAATACCAGTTTTACAGGATAAACACATTAGCAAATGACACAGGGCCTGAAACTACCAGTGTTGACATGAATCTGTATTTGTTGCCTTTGCATTTTTTTCTGGGAGAGTCTGTAGTATGTCATGTCAGAGCTTGGCACAGATGTCCTAAGAGACATGAAGACTATATCTATAACCTTGTGACCAGTGTCTCAGTGGACTGGCTTTGTGCTTGATGTGGGCTCAGCAACATTCTCCGTCCTAGATGTCCTTAGGCTTTGGATGCTGATGTGATTTCCAGGGTAAGGGCAGAGGTGTCCCCTGCCTCAGGAAGCCTGGTACCATGGGAATCTCTGCATAAAGGCTGATGTACCATAGCTCTGAGTCAGACTTGTTCTTCTCTGCCTTGATGCTCTCATACATGGAGCAGTTCCAAAGGTTTCAGTGTTCTCAACCTTCCTGCTGTCCTGTACATCCAGGGCTTGAAGGTGTGCTTAGAAAGGTGCTCATCTTCCTTTGTATAGCACAGTCAAACTGCTCAAGCCTCAACTCTGTGCTTGCTCAAGCTTTCTGACACAGCCCTAGTACTTATGTTGGGTAGATCACTTCTTTGATGTGATTTTCACTGGCTCTTGGTGACTCACCTGCGTTTTGCTCAAAGACTTGAGTGCACTTCCATCCCGGATGAATTTCTGCAGGGTGTCAGTGTCCCCAGACTACATCTGTTACCCTTTAGCTTTCATTGCCAAGGCACCTGCATTCTGTCAGACTCATGGACAGTACAGCAAAGTAATTTCAGTGCATTAAAGACAACACCATCATCTATTAAGTTCAGAATTACTGACCCAGCAAAGGTAATGTGACAGAAATACTATTTAGAAGTGAATACTACTGGAGTCTTCATGTCAAAGGAACAAAAGAAGTCATCATAACACAGCCATAGACTGGCAACCAGGGTTTTCTCAAAGGCCTTAACCCATAACTAATTTCTGAAATGGAAGAGTTGTGAAAGAAAAAAGAGACTGTCAACTCACTCTGGAGCATTCCAGTTTCTCCTCATGGCATTCCTTACTATTACCTGAGAACCATGGAAACAAAAAGGATGGAGAGATGTCCTATGTAAGATGAAGGTATTAGGCAAGCAGCAGGATGAGCGTTGGTCCCAGTTGCCTTTGCTTAGTCACTCCTAGTGCTGTATGGCGTGTTAGGAGCTAAGCAGAGGGGCTGTCCTTGAGCAGAACACAAGGAGCACTGAGCAGAAGGGAGCTTTTTCCCATCTTTTCTAGAGGCATGAAATCCCAGGAGCAAAAATGCTGTGTGTTTCTTTAGGCACTTCGGTCAGATGTTGCGTGTGTTTGTGAACACACAAAAAAACCCTTACTGAGTCATTTTGCCTGTTACAAAGCAAAGTGATTCTAAAAGCAACACAAGATGCTGTGGCATTCTTGTAGACTGGCAGCAATCTTGGCTTGTCTTCAGCACCAGTAATTACATTTGCTTGAATTTCCTTGGCCAGATTTCACTAGGCCAATGGATTGATCTAATTTTAAATACTTACAATTTTAAATATTTACAGTTGTGACTGCATCGCGTAACTGGGTGAAATAACCACTACAAAGATGGCTGTGTCTGTCTACTTCTTAGTCATTTTATCACATCAAAAGTAGTGTCAGCTCTCCCAGATAAAGCATGGATAATACTTCCAGAAGATGGCAAGGTTGATGTAGGAGAACATTCATCTCAAGTAACTCTATTCCGTATTTCTGGATTATATGTTTTAAATCTAGGTCCCAGTCTGACAGCTGGCATATATAATGGTTATGGCCACAGGGACTAAAACAGTGCTGAATAGGCACAAGTGTCTGCTCAGCCGGGGTGAAATCCTGCCTGCTCTGTAGTGCTACTTCCAGCAAAACACTGGGGGAGAGTTTGCCCTTATGCTTCCTTAACATATGATACCAGATAAACCGAACCTGGGTGGATGTGATGGTAACTTGGAGCACTGTTGCAAGTCTGACATGCATCAAGGCTTCTGTCACAGGAGCATGTTGGCACTGAGGAGGTGTAACTGGTGGGAGGGCTGTTAGTCCCATGGCAAAGACTCTGCTTGCAGCAGTCACATGTACTCTTCAGGGCAGGCAGGTTTCATGGGGCTACCTGCAGGCCTCTTGTTTTGGCAAGTCTTCCTTTTTTCTTTCATACCTTTTCATGCTTCTTTTCACTAACATCTTTGGGATTCCAAATTTATATTAAGACAAGACTGTCTGTTAGATCTGACCCCCAATTTTTGTGCTTTATGATTTAAACCATTTGAAACTCTTGCTACTGGTGCTTGTTTATGCTCTTTTGGTTTTCTGATAAGGACAATAGTCAACCCAAAAGTAAAGGTGGACACATTGAGATGGATAGCACCTGGTCCTAAATCCCATGGCATTTTTGCATGTGTGTTTGTCCTCGGCCGTCTCCAATATTAAGTTCCATTTGCCAAGTTCTATAAGACCAGCAGCAGTTCAGAGTTGCTGTGCTGGGATATTATAAATTTTAGCCAGTGCGGGAAGCGGGAAGACCAAAAAGCCCATTTCTGTTTAAAAGAGAGCAGAAACGATTAAACTTACTTTTCTTCAAGCTGCAGCTACTCCTAGTTTGTATCGTAGAAGGTCCGTTCAGTTGCCCAGGGGTCTGCCCCAGCACTTGGTTGGTTTGGGAACAGTTATCAGGCCAGGCAGCCTGGACTGGCAGATGTGGCAGAGGACCTACAGAGAGACCTGTCACCTTCTGCAGCAAGACCTGAGGGGTCACAGGATATGCCCAAGTAATTTTTTACCCTCAGTGCAAGTAGCTGCTGCGTTGGCTTTTACTGCATCATCCCCGAACGGGGGCTAGATGATACCTGCTGACTAATGCACCGCACTCCCTTTGGTTCTGAAGACGATAGCAAAGTTTGGATCCTACTCTCTAAATCGCATATTTCTCTTTCAAAAGCTCTGAGCATCCAGCAGTTTCTATTCAGTGCTTTTATACTTCTGGGAAATTAAATAATGCAGTCCCATGGCTAAAGATAGCTTTTTAAAAGCCTGCTGCTGGCTGCGTCTTTCTGACAATCAAGAGTGAAGTATTCTGTATGTGTGTACACACTTGCACATAAGCTTGGCTACTCACTATGTTTTCCCTGTATGTCTTTCTTACTGGGCTATAAAACTCTTTGTACCTTGGCACCAATATATCTCTATTAATTTCTGTCCCTCAGTCTGAAAACACCATATAAAAGTGCCTGAAGCTAATCCAAGGGTAGGATACAGACAGCTGTAACTGTAGGGTAAACACTTGGAAACTAGGTGGGGAGGAAAAAACATTCCAAAGTATGGCTGGAACTGGAGATTGAGTACTTTACTTTTAAAAATAATTTCAGGCAAGCATATTTCTTGTGTGTTAATGGTTCTGGCACATAAACCTGGATTGGTCTTGCTGGCAAATATGAGAGTAGTTTAAGGATTGTGGGGAAGAACATTTTGAACACAGTAGGAAAACACTGTAGTTAATTGCTTTATGTTGCATCTTGACTCACAGAAAGTAAATGCTGGCTTAGACTAAAAGGGAAAGAAGAAACAAACCAAACCTGACTGAAGCACGTTCAGTGTGTGCATGGAGCTGTATCTGTAATCTAAGTGATGGATTTTCCTTTCAGAATAATCAATGCATTCCAGCTGGGTTGGAAAACTACTACTCTGAACAAGACTCCAGCGCTCGAGGGAAGTTTTACACAGTCATAAACCACTACAACCTGGCCAAGCAAACCATCACACGCTCGGTGTCCCCATGGATGACAGTACTGTCAGAAGAGAAACTATCGGAACAGGAGACTGAAGCCGCGGAGAAATCGGCTTAGTATGATCCGCTAATTAGTAACACTATGTCATTTGAAGGTAACTAAGGGACTTTAAGGAACTTTTCATTAAATATAATTATGGATAATTTAGAGGTTACTCATGTTTATGGTGCAATTGCTTCTGTTTGCTGATACTGCTTTGCAAAAAAAAAAAAACCAAAAACTTGCTGCAGAACATTCATGGGCGTAAGACAAGGTGCCTATCAGCATCGCTTTAGAGCTTTGACACCATTTTCAATGTTAACAAACCCCCAATGTTAGGTATGTTCTTGCAGTTCATTGGATACTGACAGATTTCGTCACTGGATTTTTGGGGCTTGGACCTTAGATAAATCACGTGTTCTGTTCTCTGAATTGATCC
Source organism: Coracopsis vasa (assembly GCA_026283785.1). Classification (NCBI taxonomy): domain Eukaryota; kingdom Metazoa; phylum Chordata; class Aves; order Psittaciformes; family Psittacidae; genus Coracopsis; species Coracopsis vasa. Next base: position 17,390 of record JANHGB010051095.1, on the reverse strand, counting down.
TTTACTCATGACTTTTTTTATTCTCTGTCATTTTGCAAACTGAAACATCCCAGCCATAACCAGAGTGATCTCTTGTTCAGCTCAAAGCTGTATCTAATACTTACTTTTGGCTCAAGCAAGAATGAGAGTCAGCATTGATGTCAAGGGCATAATGTAATGACTTGTATGGAGAAAGAAAGTGTCAGGTAGCATTTTTCTTACATTTTTCTCTACTGTTGTTTCTTTGTAAGTGATGATGAAGTTCTCTGCAACAAGGCATGCTCAATGTTTTATTATTGCTGTCAACAGGATTTAACTGCATTTCCACTGTGGCTTTAGCATCTTGGTACGGATGTGCACTGAAACACAAACTAAGTAGATGTCATGGAAAAACACAGACAGTTTTAGTGATGGATGCTGAGGATAGTGTAATAAAAATAGGCAGTTCAGGATGTCCTAATGAGAAATTACATCTTTTGGTCATAGTTCAGAGGCAGAAAGCCTATGCACAGTACATGTAGTCTGCCATGTAATTTGTTGGATGCAAGTGAGGGAGTAACATGTCTAAATTTTCTCTTATGACATTAACATTTTCCCTTTTTATGAATTGGAAAAAGCTCTCAGTTTATGCGTGGTGTGCAGTGTGATACATTTTAAACCACAAAGCATCACACATGAAACTAGCAGACTGGGTACCACAAGTGGGTCTTTTAAAGCTACATGTGAAACAAAGTGAAGAGTATAACTGTTCATGTATGGGGAGGGGAAAAGACATAGAAGAACATAGTATTGTGGATGCACGCAGAAGTTCCATTGTAACTACGGACTTATCTATTCTTTGTGTGAAATCACGTTTTCATTTTTATTATAAATCTTAAATATATATTACAAAAAAACCCATTTTATTAATTTAACAGTTAGACAAAGTAAGTGTGTGAAGCACCTGGGCAAGCCAGTCACCCTTCTGTTCATGTCATGTGAATGGGATAAGGGGTAGTGGAGATGTCAAAAGTTCCTTTTTGGTAGAGACTATATCAAAATGAAGGGAAAACCCTCAGTATGGGCTGTTTCTCAAGATCTGATCAGCTCTACTTTGATTTTTCTCCAGTAGATTTGGTTTATCAACCACCTTTCTTACCATTACAGTTAAAATAACCATTCTTCATTCTCTAGGTTTGACATGAGACATGCATTACCCACCAGATGTGTAAAAGGCTTTTTATTAAGTCATAAAAAGCAATAAATTATGTGCCAAATTTTTCTTTGCATTTAAAAACTTCAATCTTATGTTAAGAAATTGAAAACACACCGTGTCTGCATTTTGCAATAGGCAGATGCTGTATCAAATGTATTTATGGGTAACTTTTGACATTTTCACTCTGCAGAGTAAGGCATAAGGATGCTGCTGCTTGTTGCGTACAACGTCTAGAAATAGACATTTCAGGAGAGAGATAGCAAACCATACATTTCATATCAGCGTATTTACAGAGGCCATTCAGATTTTACAGGATAGAAAGATCGGTTTCCCAGCACCCTCCTACATCAAAGTGATTATTGAGACATCTCCTCCCCTCTTTAAATTTAGTACAATAAAAACTTTAATGCACAAGTAAATACTGATGAGAAACAACTTATTTCTCTCTCTGATAACAATAAACATTAAAAATGGCTCAGCTTTAGAATCTAGGAGAAAGAGACTGCTTATGCTCTGTGAAGTCTAACCCAGTTTCCCTCTGATTTAACAGGAGGGAGTTTATTGATTCTTGTCTACAGTTGGTTTCGGAACTTTTTTTAATCTTGGTTAACAAATCGCTGCCAATTTTAGTACTTGAATTGTTTTGCTTTAATGTTGGCTCCTTGGGCTTTGTTCCAACACCCCAGCACATCTGTTTCACTGAAGAATTTGTTTGTGTTGTACTCTCTCTTTTCACCTAGAAGTAAAGCTTTTTAGTTGACTTCTTACCATTATTATTACTATTAAATCAGCCTGCTCTCTGACTCCAGTAGTTTGAGGATGGGGAGTCAAGGTCATAACATGTGCAAAGTGATCACTATGTACTGCAGTGGTGTGATTAAATAAAAGCCTGAGACAGCGTAGACGCTTTTGCACAGTACCAGTTTTCTCTTGCTCTGGTCTGCACGCAGGGAGCTGGTCTCCAACCATCACAGATGTGTGGGTGATTATGATAAAACCATCATCGGTTTATTTTCTCCTCTTAGCTGTGCTCCTGCTTGCAGCTTTCTTATCAGTTCCTTCAAAGGTTTCTGTGTTCTTTGCAGGATTAAGTGTGGTTTAATGTTTGATAAAGGGATTTAAAATGAATGCTATCAGCTTCCTCTGCACTAATGGATATATACACGTTTATTTACTGGAAGATATTCCCATCATAGCAGTATGAAAAACTTCATAGAAGAGGCAGATGTGCCATGTACCCCATTCTGCTGAAACCAGTGTCCAGAGTGCTACAAATAAAGCATGGAGACAGCGCTGTATTTTTAATTATCATACCAGTCCAGGAAAAGCAAGGAAAATGAACACATCACAAGGAAGAACAGAATCCATACTCGAAATCCAGCGTTGTTTTTGATGGCCTGTGAGGAAAAGGTTCTCTGTTACCATCACCAGTAAACACACAGTGGCATTTCAGCAGTGGCAACTCAGGATGGCCCTTAGTGGCTTCCCTCTTCTCACCCACAAGAGAAAGAACAGAGCTCACGGTCAGTTTCAGGTGAATAAGTGAGGTTGGCTGCACCTCTTCAGATCTGTCACACTGAACTTCCTCTCAAAAACTTAAAGTAGGTCATTTTAAGTGGAACTCAAAACATTAAGAACTACATCAAAATGTACATGCATAAAGGGTAGTTTAAGTTCTAAAAGTGAGCTTCTGTGATGAGAAGTTAATCAGGCCTTCACCATTCTAATGAACAGCTCCTGACCAGAAACACCAAACCCAAAACCATCCCCAAATCCAACAGCTGTTTCTGGAGTTGGGTTAGCACCATCAGTCATGTATTTCAGTCTCAGAGCAAGTATTCTCTTGGATTCCCTATCCTAACATTGAGACCAGCAAATACAGGGACCTGACTTTCATTTTTTGGATTTACACATGAAATTGACTTTTTTATGCAGTTCAGGCATTACTGTAAGTGACAAAGTTTTGTATTTGTCACCTTTCTCTACTGTTCCTCAGTGTGGTTTAGGAAACTTAGTTCTACCTACAGCTGTGAAAAATGAGGCAAAGACAACTTCAGTTCATGCCACATTTGATGCACATCTTGGGAGAGCTGAGCAGTAGATAACACAGAATACGTGACTCAGGGATGAGTTTTCAGGAAGGAGCAAACCAAACAACTGAGCTGTTTACCCAGCAGCCTAATTCAGGAAGTCTGTTTTTACTGAAATCTCAGTTCCTGAAAGAAAACATCGTTTCATTCCAATTAGTAATACAGTGGGATAGATTAGCTTGCTAGGAGCATGGGAAATGGGTTCAGCATGATGACTCTTCTGCTGACACTCAGCATTTAACTCCAGCTTCAACAATTCCAACACTGTCCTTTATTTGTAGTCTGCAATTCCCCGCACCCCTTTTTGGTTTTTCATCAAACTCCACAGGTGCTTAAACTCATGTCATTCTGTTCAGTGAGGCCAGGTAGATGCTCCAGCTCCTGCTGGCCTGTGGAGCCCTTCAGTCATGGTCAGTGAGGCAAGCACTACCACCAAGAGCCCTCCCTAACCTGTACGAGTGTCCCAAACTGTGCCTCGACACCCCAGCACACACTGCTGAGTGCTCACAGGTGCTGTTAAAAGCAACATTCTGAAAGTGAAGAGAAACAAATGAGTTTAAAACACAACTTCGAGACACTACCTCTCGTATGTCCTCGTTGCCTTCTTTGATATTCTCTGTTGCACCCACGACTAATTGATGGATATTGTCAATGTCAGTTTCCTGTTAAAAATGAGAAACAGTGATGAATGTCAGGGGAAAAAACACACCTCCAAATACTTGGGCAACAAGTAGGATTCTAAAATCTGGTATGATGGACATCTTAGTTTCAATGATGCAAAGGTACAGACAATTAACCTGTGATTTCTTTACTTGTGATTTCATGAGTCTGAAAGGAGACCACCCGGACCAGCAGGAAGTCTTCCAGTTATCTAGAACCAAATCTGTCTAATTTTTGCCAGCTCTTTTGGAAGAGACGCCACTATTTCCAGATGAGATGCTATAACCCATTTACCAGGACACTAGTTCTCGGACAGAGGGATCATTCTAACACATACATTGTATTTTCCATCCCCAGTACAGACTAGTAAGTAACAACAGTAAATGTCTTGATTTTGCATTTGAAAATCAGAACACTTCCTTCACATTTGCATCACAGATTAATGAATCTTAAGCTTTCATCTTGCATGTAACCAAGACCAAAACATCCCCCCCAGTAAAATCCCACAGCTGTATTTGCTGGTGTAGTATTATACTGACCTGTTGCAAGACTTTTTCAGTGAATATCTCTTGTAATCTGGAGATTTCCACCACTTTTCCTTCAATTTGTCTGGGCAAAGAGCAGAAACACCCCATTAGACACTAGTGCTAACATTGCTTGCTCCTGCAGGTGCAGGTTCTCCAGCCTGGGATGGGGCTACTCAGAAGGCCACCATTTTGTTCACTGGCAGCTCCACAGCAACAGTCTGTGATGGGCACTATGACAGCACATGGCTGGGACACACCAGCCCACTGGAAGCTCTGGAGAGGCTCCACCTGGAAATTGCCAAAGAGTGGCCTTCACTATGAGGATTCTACCTATGGTCCATCTTTCATCTAAGATAACAAAATCCATGGTGAACCATAAGTGGTTCATTCTGACATAGCCTTTTTATGTGCTACTGTGGAGTGTGGAATTCCCCTTGCCTAGTATTAATAATCCAAAATCCATTTCCACGTTACCCACTCAGGTTTTCTGCACAGCACACAGAGAGCAAATGGCCCGACCACCGGGACAGGTCCCTACCTGGGGGTCAGTGACTGCACCTCCCTCTGTGTGTGCAGTGCACAACATGGTACAAATGGAAAACTTCATCTTTTGAAACTTAATTGAGTCAATGTAAACCTTCCGAATTTAACCAGTGCTGTTTGGACAGTCTGTGTGTCACTCAGAACCACCTATGGGACAGCACAACCTGTGAACTCACACGGTTGGTTTCCTGCATCCCTCCCCTACCATATCACTGCCATTCCCACAGCCAGGCATCCTGAACAAATGCACCCTGTGGGGGGTTGTCCAGGCTGTGGGACTATCACGCACTGCAGAAGTAACAGGAAATGGTACCTGACTTCATCAAAGAGGTTATTCATTTCACCAACGAGTCTCTGGTTCTCCTGTTCGAACTGGAAGAAGGAAATCATACACATGAGCTCACATACTTGGTCTTGGTGAACCCTATTCAGTACCCACCCCACATCAACCAACCTCCACCTGTCCTTGCAACCTATTTACAATACATCCCAACTGGAAAGATGTTCAGAAATTACTGATAGTGGTCTAAATAAACCATATGAATCTGCTTGTTTGTAACCAGTCCCTGTAACACTTGTCATTCTCCTCCCCTCAATGAAACAAACCCCAAATATAATTTGCTCACGTTACTTTGCAGGAAGGAAAAATACAGTGAGTGAAATCTGTTTCTTATCATCGAGTAGGGAAAGCCATTGAGTGCTTGTCGTGATCTTTATGCATGTGATGCTCTTCATAACATCTTTGCATTGTCCTTCACATTACTCACATTCTGCCCATGGCATGAATAGCTTTTAGATTTTGCTACAATATGAAATATTTTGATATATGTACTTCATACTTCACAAATACATTTGCTTTAGTTATTCCAGGAGACCTCTTCCATTTAAAACTCATGAGTAATCAATGAAACACCTCAGTACACTTTTAGCACTACATTTTCCAAAGACAGCATAGAGACTTCATACAGGAAAACCAGCTTTGACTTTTCAGATGTACTTGACTGCCTGATGCATTTGGGATTCATTACAGAACAAGCCATCATGCAGCCAGTACGATGACATGGTTCGCTGAAACAAAATCTGCACAGACAAAATACAACTGAGAAAGGTATCCCTTGGCGTAGTGGAGCCTGTTGGAAGCTATGTTGTAAGGGCTGTGTTTTAGAAGGAACCCATTAGGACATATCTGGATTTTCAAGGTGCCTGAGTGACTTCATCCCGCAGCTCGGCCACTTGGCTGCAGGCACCTTGTGCTCAGGGAGCTCTGTGGCCTGCCCCAGCCATCAGGGACAGCAGAGCACCTTGTATCAGAGGGGCCACAAGCCCCTCTCTGGAGGGGGGAGGTAAAGTTCATTCAAGGTATTTTACCAATCAATTCAACATGACCAAAGCTTTGGTAACAGCGGGACCTTTGCAGTACACCCACAACCAACAAGGTCTCTGCACTTTCCTCACAAGCCTGGCAAAGACCTTGTCTATGTGGTTACACAGGAACAGGCACAGGATATATGTTTCCACCGAAACAGTACCTGCTCCCTGCCTCTGGCAAAGTGGAGTGGGAAATGGAGCAGTGCAAATACCAGGAAACAGGATTCAGAATGCAGAGTTTGGCAATGGGGCTGTGCAGGACAGCAAGCCCTGTTCTAGGTCAATTAGTCTCCTTGCTCTGAGCCAGCCTACATAACGCACTGGGATCCTGGCATCAGCCAGTCACGTTACACTTTCATTAGCAGTACAAGTGCAGCAGTCCTTGTGGTCACCTTGCAAGGTCTCATTATCCTTTTTAAGACAGAGCAACGTCTTGCCAAAAGAAGACCAGCAGAGCAGCACTGCTCACAGTCTGACTGGGTTTACAGTCACTGCAACATGAACTGCTCGCTATCTGAGCAAACACCTGACGTTTAAGCTGGCAAAAAAGGAGGGGTTGCCCAGAGAAAATAGTAAGTATTTAGAACAGTCATCTTGTGACAAAAGCAAAAGGGAGGAGGGGGAAAAAAGGTCTGAATCACAGAGAGTTATGGATTATGGGAACAGCAAGCGTGTTACATCAGTGAAAGGCAAATGGGCATTTTGCTTTTAGAGCAGCACTACTGAAATAGCTGGAAATGAAGCACTCTGTACTGCAAAGGAGCTTAAACACCACAGTTCACCATTAAGATGCAACATGAAAGTCAGTGGCTATGACATGCTGTTCACATGACCTGCAGCTGCTTGCACAGAGCCAGTCTGTAGCAGTATGTACATCTAACATTACTTAGTGCCATGTCTGGTGGCCACCTCTGGCTCGCCGCTGTGACTCCCTCCCTGTCCCGGCTGTGCCACCAGCATCTCTACCCCAGGTCTTGAAGATCTTCCTTACACAGCTTGTGTGGCTTCTCATGTGCTCCCTTGAAATGATCAGGACTGTTCCACCTGAAACTTCTGCCATATCAAGTACTTCCATAGCACTAACAGAGAAGAAGTAAAGTGCACACTGCTGAGGGTGCAGTGAAAAAGATCTAGTGCAGCCATGGAGGAATTTGTCCTGCTCCTCTCCCTCCTCACATGCACAATCCCAAGCAAATGCTGCTGCTCATCTGATTTCACACTAGGACACCTTAGCTCACTGACCACTTTTCCTCCTGAGTTTTCTGGCAGGTTAATAAACTGAATCCCACCATAGAACCAGATGATAGGGCTGGCTTAAAGGATATCAGGGAGCATGAGCTGAGCAATACTCTGCACTGCCACAGCAACATGGAAAAGCAAGAGAATGACAGAAGGCAAGCCACCTTTCTGACCCTCACCTTCATTCCCTCTTTGTCATGCCACACAACATCACCACTGCCACCCCCCAAACACACACACACTTTGTTCTGTAACAGTTTTCATCTTGCTTTAGGCTCATCAGGGCCTCAGAGGAACGGTACCTGACCCTCTGCCAGCAGGAAATTAAATGTCAACCTGCATGGCTTATGGGAAATGGCTACTGTGTTAAAAACCAGGAATCTGTAGGTTTAATCTGGCACAAGTGAGTGTGAAATGACAGGTAAGCTTAAACAGTGAATCTCACAGAAAAAGGTGTAGTCTTCACAGTCTGACATAGGTAATTTTTGTCATGGAGGATAATGTAAAATGATTTTTCATTTCTTTTAAAATACGGATTTTCTTTTCGCACTAGAGGTTCACTGTCTTCCTGACTGGCAAGATCAGCTTCCTCTCCTTGGCTAGAGGGCTAGAGAGTGAGAGTCCAAGCTCACAGATAAGGACGGCAGCTACTGGGCACTGTTACCTTTACTATGGGTAGAGCAGCCTGGCCCCATGAGTTGAGGAGAACACACTGCACAGCTCCCTGCACTCCCACTGACTGCCACCTAAACACCAGTGGTTTTGTTAAATATAGAAGTGTTGGTGTTTCAGTACACTCAAGTGTCATTGTCACTGCTGGGTGTAGTGACTCCTTCTACAAATATACATCATTACATAAATATATATCAATATAATTGACTAATACAGTGATATTTGCTTCACAGTGGCAGAGGGTAAAAGCTGTTTCATCAGTGCACTCCTTTATGTTCACTGTATGTCTCTGTTTTTAGTGAGTCACCTGAGGAGTCACCTCAGAACAAAGCCAAGGAACAGAGCAATGAAATAGAGCCACAGGGTTTAGCACTGAGTAGACCGGCTGGTCCTCAAGTGACTAAATGGGGCCACCAAGCTGTAATTGTTTTTCTGACTTCTGTAGGGGTAAGTATTTCTGCACAAATACTCAGCATCAAAAATTCCCTATTTTGCTGCCTTACTGAAACTGAGATAACTAATTTAGAAAGCAAATTTTCAATAAAGAAGCAGTGAATGATTTTAATCCCTTACAAATAGCACAAATCCACTTGAGAAAGCATTCTTTAAGAAGTCCCTTTGATATTTAAAATGCTCCACTGTCACAGACTGCCTTTTAAACTGCTAAGTGATCTTTGCAATGTGCAATCATGGCTGATGGACCCCTTGGTGCAGACAGACAGCAGTTAAGATATGCTAAGCCAGTCAGTTGAACAAAAGGTTAGAGCACAGAACACATCACATACCAGTGTGTCACAAAGGGATTTCCACCATGGGAACATTAACCAAACTCCAGTGATCAGGATAGCTCAATGATTGTTAAAGGAGTCCCTTAGGGCAGGGAAATATTGTTACCTAAGTATGGCATAAAGTGACAAACTGCTTAAGACACCTCTGCAAGTCTAATGCATACAAGAAATAACCACAGCTCCGTTTTGATATCCCATGAGGTAAGTCATTCCATGTACTGCATCTGAATTTAAGACAAAACTAACCAAACAAAAAAAGATAAAGTCAGGGAAAATTAGATATTTTCACTACTTAAACAGCAGAGACAGATTTTTTGTCACCCAATGCAACCACAAGACACCTGCTCACTGTAAGAACCATTAATATACCTGTACTCAGGGTTATAAACTGAAATTTATTGTGCAAATCATACCATAGTCCTGCAACCACTTTGAACAATGTAAAGCTCTCTCCTGTGGGTAAAATACTGATAGAAATCGCTGCTGTAGCGATATGATGGGGCTTTAATTCATTATTTTACCCAGAGGAGGGATCACGGAATCATGATTGAGAATTGTTAAGTATGATCTGACACAACACATTCCAATTTAAAACCAACACAGCAGTTTCTACACTGTAACCTGCCCTCTTCATAGAATCATTTAGGTTGGAAAAGACCTTTAAGTCATGAGGTCCAACCATTAACCTAACACTACCAAGTCCACCATTAAACTATGTCCCTAAGTGCCACATCTAAACGTCTTATAAATACCATCAGGGATGGTGACTCCACCTCTTCCCTGAGGAGCCTGTTCCAATGCTTGACAACCCCTTCAGGGAAGAAATTTCTCCTAGTATCAGTGTAAACCCCCCTGCTGCAGTTTCTTCTCATCCTGTCACCTGTTAGTTGGGAGAAAAGACCGACCCCCACTCACTACAACCTCCTTTCAGGCAGTTGTAGAGAGCAGTAACGTGCACCTGAGCCTCCTTTTCTCCAGACTAAACACCCCCAGGTCCCTCAGCCATTCCCCATCACACTTGTGCTCCAGGCCCCTCACCAGCTCTATTGCCCTTCTCTGGCCCTGCTCCAGCACCTCAGTGTCTCTCTTGTAGTGAGGAGCCCAGAACTGAACACAGGATTCGAGGTGCAGCCTCACCAGTGCCGACAATCACAGGGGGATGATCACTGCCCTGGCCCTGCTGGCTATACTATTGCTGATACAGGCCAGGATGCCGTTGGCCCTTCTTGGCTGCCCGGGCACAAGCTGCCTCATGTTCAGTTCCATCGATCACCACCCCCAGGTCTTTTCCACTGAGCAGGTTTCCAGCCATTCTTCCCCAAACCTCATGCAATTGGCCTCATCCCACCGATCCAGCCTGTCCTGATCCCTCTGTAGAGCTTTCCTATCCTTTAGGAAGTCAGTTTTTTACCCAGCAAACAGTACACCCATCCAAGCCATGAGCAGCCAGTTTCTCCAGGAGAACACTATGGGAAACTGTGTCAAAGGCTTTACTAAAGTTTAGGTAGACAACATCCACAGCCTTTCCCTCATCCAGAGTGGGTCACCTTGGCATAAGAGATCAGGTCAGTCAAGCAGGACCTGCCTTCCATAAACCCATGCTGACTGGGCCTAATCACCTGATTGTCCTGTACTTGCAGAGTGACGACACTCCAGATGATCTGCTCCATAACGTTCCCCAGTACCCGGGTCAGGCTGATGGGCCTGTAGTTCCCCAGATCCTCCTTCTGGCCCTTCTTACAGATGGGCATCACATTTGCTAACCTCCAGTCAACTGCGATCTCCCCAGTTAGCCAGGACTGCTGATAACATGTACAGAATTCTCTTTAAAAAGAAAAAGGAAAGCAGGACTAAACCTTTAGATTTCAGACTGGCACTCAAGAACACTATGAGAGCATAAAGAGCAGCCTCTGAAGGACCTTTTCTCTGACAAACCATACCATAATTATGTGCAACTTACTCATCTCTGACGGGAAGAGTGATACATATTTTGTTTGGGAACATCTCTAATCACTGCCAAGGAAGCTTCCCATACTCATGCTGCAGCAGCCCTTTGCTTTAGTAAAAGTCACAATTTTAAAAATTGCACATCTACTGGCTAGTCATAAATCAGGTTTTCTTTCTTTATATAAAAGAAGGCAACGTGTGCTAATGGAGGGGGCTGTCTAAGAATTCTGAGCCATGTTCAAAAGGAGAAATTTTAGGAATATCAAAAAGCCTAATAGGTAGGTTGTCAGCAATCATGTCTATGTCAGGAATTCTGTATGAAACAGTTCAACTGGAAGTAGAATTGGATCAAACAAGACATAAATGTGCTGATAACAGGGAAATGCAGAAAAGAATCCGTGAGAAAAGAAATGCAGAATCTATGAGACTCTGTTGTGACAGAAAGCTTGTTGCTATTCCTTCTAGTAAACCAATCTGATTTTGATGATCCAAAATATAGTAATAAAAAGGAATAAAGCATAACTTCACAGATAAACAGTATAATTATTTAAAGTGTGCTGCTGAAATAGTCCAAAGAAAAAAAACAGCCAATGCTTTATTCTTTCAGAAGCTCTATAATGCTTTTTCTGATGTTGCCTTGTCTTCTATTGTTTCCTGGCTAAAAAAGCCATTTATAACTAATTGTAAAAACTATTTTAATTTCAATTGTTGAAAACCAGTTGTTTCTCATTTCATGGCTCCATATAAGTATTTTGTAGCAATTTTAAATATTAACTGCTACCAGAAGAACCAGGAAGCCATGTGCAAAAGGTATCTCTTGTCATGGCATTCTGCATAAAATGAACGTTGAAAATGAATTTGGGTGACTCTCTACTTTCACACATATGAATACAGCAGAAGATGTAATAAAATGGACAATAAGACACAAGAGATACTTACCATTTGTATTTCTTCAGGTGACAGCTCATCTTCACCTTTGCCATCCCCCCATAATCCAAGGCTACTTTGGGCATCAGGCAGATTCCTGTCTGTAAAAGAACCACCAAACACATCAGACAATGCAGGACACCAAACAGTGAAGTGAAAATAACTTTTCATCCATTTCAGAATGCTGACGAAATTGTTTTCTCTCCTTTGTCATTAACTGAGATTCACCCTACATTTACAGCACAAAATTACACCAATAACCTTTAACTTCCCAACAGGGACAAAAGTCAATGCATATGTTTAATTTTGTGAACTACAAGGAGTTGCACATTGACAGTGAAGGATGTGAAACGACTCACACTGCACTAAGACTTGTTACGGCAAAAAATACCATAACATTTGTCTTTTAACAGGAGAAAACGGTAGTCTGTATGCAAACTGTTATCTTCCAATGAGACTTGACCAAGCCACCAGCTCCTCATTCCAAGAAGTAAAATCAGAATCTCAGCAACATTCTGAACAAAGTTCACAGGACAAGCTCCATTTCCTCATGCTGTTCAATCTGCATATTACAGTGCCAATCCTGCTGCATGCCGTGCAAGGGGTCTTCCTGTGTATAACAGGAATCGGATCTGATCCCACAAACTAACCCTTACGCATCTTAGCTGCTTCATTGATTTCAGTAGTACTTCCCCTTTGATTAAAGCTAATCAGCTGAATAAATCTTAGCAGGAGTTGGGCATAAAAGAACTTGAACAGCTATTTCTGGAATATTCCCTTCTGGAAGATTTATTTTTAGGCTTAATTATATACTTTTGATTATAGATGAAGTTGGAATGAGAAAGAAAAGACGCCGTGCTGCAGGAACGTACTGTTTCTGAGGCTGTTCGAGCCTCAATGTTTAAAATTGTAATGATAAGACTGCACTCTTGAGAAGGCCTCCCCCCTCCTCACTGGCTGTGGCATTTTTACAAACCCCAAAAGAGATATTTGCATCACCCCACAATGGATCAAATCTGAACTTGCTTTGAGTTATTAGATGCAGGCTGCAAATTAAAATACAGGAAGATTTAGTTTTTACTTTTCCATAATTTCAGACTTTCTATTCATCCCAGTCCATTTTTCAGGCATTTCTAAGCACTGTGTTTGGTTTTGTTATAATCTAAACCTATTTTTTTTTTCAATTGCATAAGCGGCACTGATGCATCATCGTTCAGATAATGACTTGTCTTGGGAAGCCTCTGAAAGGAGAAATCCTATTCACAAACAAACATATGAGAATAATTATAAAGAGAAATTTTCTTCTTTATTCTTTACTATTTGTGAAAACTCTCAAAACATAAACATTATGAGAGTACTGCTGTTTATGTCTCCTTTATAAATGTGTATTTTGCTTCCCAACAAGCAAACCACAATGTACAAATAATGACAATGTTACAAATGAGGGATGTGAATAAGGAATATAGAAAATAAACTAAAAAAAAAAAACCACCAACCCAACCAAAACCCCTATGTTTTCCATGGGGTATCATCAGTATTTCAAGTCTGCTTCACAGAAACACAAAACTTGTTTGGGTAATCAGTGTATTTACATTATATCAAAATCATAATGAATTATTTACTGGGCTCAAAGAAAATAAGATAATTAGTTTATGGAGCCAAGAAAAAAAGACATATTCCTATTTTATCCCAGAGGAACCAATTACTTTCAGACACTGTCAGCACTGTTAAAAAAACAGCACCTGTATCCAATGTGATTGTTAATAAGCAAGTTACTTATGGTAAGAGGTAAGCGAGAAACATGTACCTCCCCAGGGTTCCTCCTGTCACTGCGGTACCTTTCTGGCTTTCTGCAGCTTTCATGGAGCTGACATTAATGCTTTTATACAATTCACCCAGCAAAAGCCAAACTCCATTTCTTTTGCAGAAAGAGAAGTAGTTAACGCATGACAGAGATACAAAAGTCATGATGAAATCCTCTGAACCCTTCCCCACGCTGAAAGGAGACAGCTGCTAAGCTTGCGGACCAGTTCAAAAGCTACTCATTATTTACATTTACTTCATAAACTAAATTTCAAATTAGTAATATGCAAATAAATACTGTCAGCATAGAAAAGCAATCTCCAGAGAGACTATTTTGCTACCATGAGGCACATCCAGTATAATTCTAATGTAAATGGGAACTTTGCCTCAGAATAAAAGTAATCACATTTTGCTTTGGTTTCTGCCAAAAACCCAGACAAAACCCAAGTTGTGCTTCAGCATGCCAAGTAAGACATTCAGCTGCTCATCACAACGTTCACCTTAAGGACAGGACCACAAGCTGCTCTCAGAACCATCTTTACAGCTGAGATACTGAATGCAAGGGACCCTATGATGATAGCTAATTCCTAAATACAAATGATCACCATTCTCGAAACCACCATCATCCTGAGGATGAAACAGTTTATTTCTAAAAGTGATCATTCCTCCAGCTGCTTTGAAATTTAAAAAGTTACTTGGGGCAGAGGGGAAGGCTGTAAGATTGAAACTGAGCTGCTTGCTTCCTAGTCAACTTGTTCATGCTGTTTCCATTCTTAGACAACCACCTACCAGTGAAGTCACGAGGCTCATTTCTATAAGCAGTAGCAACCAACACTTATGTGAGGAATCAGAAGCCATGTGCATTTACAAACTGTTTCGGATTTATTTTGATGTACAACATTTCAAAGACTAGTCAGCAATCCTTCCTAAGTACTGCCTCAGCACCACTTACATGACAGGACCCTACTTCCTTATAAAAAAGCATAAACTAGTAAGAGACAACTGGAGTAATCAAAATTAATGTGCAACAAACAAAGCCTCATTTCTGCTTATTGCAGTGGTTTGCTGTGTCCAAGGCAACCAAAGAAGAGCGTTTTCCACACTGTGGCACAGATTTTTTGGAGCTAAAAATGGTACAGACACTGTGGTGGGAATGCACACTTCCTGAGGTTGTGGAGACACTCAGTACCAAGGGAAGAGCACAGGGCATGGAAGATGCTACTACAATGCTGTGTCTCTGCTCGTGCTAGCACACAGCTGTGAAACACTGATAACGTGTTAAGGTGAAACTCATCTGTGTGCTGCATCACTTAAGATGCACTGTAAAAATGCTGTCAGCACTAGAAACAACCCATGATCAAAACCTTTACTTCTTACAATAAATTCAGCGTCTTGCGGGGGGAGCTGGGGAGAAGCCTACTGATAGGGCTGCAGAAGTACAAACTGGTTTAGGAAGATAAGCAATGCCATATCAGAAAATGAAACCACTTGCACACTACGAGGTAATTCAGTATTAGAGACTTCATCCGGAAATGGAGTACCTACTTCACATGAATCCATCTTTTGTAGTGCCCTCAAATCACCAACTAGAGGAACTTTACTCTTTTAACAAAAATCACTCAAGAAACAATAACTGATTATCAGAATAATGTGGCCATCCAGTGCATTTATTCTGTCTTGATGAAGTATTTCCCTAATTTAATGTCACATTTCATACAGTTTCTGCTTCTCTCAAAGAAAAATTTCATGTTATATATCACTGTGTACCTTGGACTCCTCTAGACAGCACAAGCAGGAGAGCTCAAGCCAGGAAAAGGAAATCCAGAATCACAGAAACAAGACTTCTCTTTAGGTATGAAACCTGAAATTATCTGCACAGTGATGATAATTCTGAAAGGCACCCTGCAACAAAGTTCTGCCAGTGTACACATCCCAGGACAGACCAAAACAGCTAAGGGAAGGGAGTTGTATCCCCCAGCCTCAGAAGCAGGCCACCAAGGAATCAGAAGCAATGTTCACATGTTCTGTCAAGAACAGCACTAGCTGAAATGACCTTGGGGTAGGAAAGACTGCCTGGATCTTCTGGCTATCTCCTGCCCACTGAAAGATAAGATGCAATCCTTCCAACAGTGAAACTCAATGCTGTTGGGAAGAATATCTCCAGAACATCTGGATCTGGCCAGCCAGTAACCTCCTCTCTATAAGCATATTCTGCCTTTGAGTTTCTACTGTACAAGTATCCAACTCAAGGCCTCTGTGCTTGAAAACCAGAACACATTCCCAGAAAGTCACTGACCTACCTTCCAACTCCTTGCCATCAGTGAAAGGAATGTGGAAATACCAGACAGACCTCAGCAGACATGTAAGTAGATGGATATTGATAAAAGTAAATAAAAAGGGAAGAGTTCATACAGAGTTTATTGAGAGGATGAAGGATCCACCAAGGCATATGATGCTTTCATGCTATTTGGAAAAGCATGCCAAAAGATTAAGATTTTGCTTCCTCAGTCTCACAGTGTGCTTCACCAAAGCCTGATCGACTCAGGGAAGATGAAAATAGAAAAGTGCAAGCCACAGAAACAGGCCCTTGTAATGTGAAGGAGGTACTATTGACCAGATAGGCCTTACCACAAGAAGTAAACTATAACCAGGTTTTATTCTTACCTTTGCTTTCCTCAGCAGAAAATTTTTCTTCTGAATCATCTACATGATTCTGTGAAGATTTTTCAGGGGAAAGAGGTGATTTGGACACACTGCTCGGCTCAGGTTCAAGCCTGGACCTGGAAGCACAAGAGCCTATAATTTAACTGATATTATACAGCTGAATTTCTCTGAAATGAGAACCACCACCGATTATTAAATTCAACACTTTAACTGTTTAACTGTTGCAAATGTCATGTTAAGTATTCAGTTGTACTTAGCAACTTTCACGGCAATATTATTACAAGTAATATTTACAATTTTACTTTACATTGTCAATGATAATTGAAGGAAAAGTAAGAAAATAAAACAGAATTAGCTTTTTCCTGAAATAAGTATTTTTATTTAACTAGCTTTAAAGAATTCTATGATTCTATGAACATGGTATGAAGTTCCTCCTGACTACCATAATTTCTTTCTAATTTCTCAGAGTTGCAGTCATTGCTGTTATCAATATGAGGTAGGCCTGTAAGATTCAAACTATATGAAGAAAATTTGATTACAACCTGCGGCAACTGGTGTGAGATTCAACAAGGCGAATTGCCAGGTCCTGCATCTGGGCCACAACAACCCCATGTAACACTACAAGCTTAGGGAAGAGTGGCTGGAAAGCTCACCAGAAAGGGACCTCGGGGTGTTGATTGATGGCCAGGTGAACATGAGGCAGCTTGTGCCCAACTGGCCAAGAAGGCCAACAGCATTCTGGCCTGTATCAGCAATAGCCAGCAGGGCAGGGATCATCTCCCTGTACTGGGCACTGGTGAGGCCCCAACCCAGTTCTGGGTCCCTCACTATAAGAGAGATACTGAGTTGCTGGAGCAGGTCCAAAGGAAAGCAACAAAGCTGATGAAGGGTCTAGAGCACGAGTGTGATGAGAACGGCTGAGGGAACTGGGGTTGTTTAGTCTGGATAAGAGAAGGTTCAGGGGAGACCTTACCGCTCTCTAAAACTG
>JANHGB010051094.1:9800-21861 GCA_026283785.1 Coracopsis vasa | reverse complement strand
CTCATTGAAAATATTGAGCTTTTCACAAGTATCCTAGAGACTGCCTCCACTGAATTTCTTCTGCATTTTTGGTTGTTTTGTTATAAACCTGGGTCATGAGTAATTTGGACTAGGAAACACGCTCTTATGCTGTGGTTGAAGATGCATTTTCCTGCTCAGTTTGTTCTTCAGTGGAGTGTACAGTTGTCCTTTTTGTATAAAAATTATACCATGGCAGTACTGGTTAATAAGAGGAAAATTTTCTATCAGTCAAGTAGAAGGTGGACCAAGATTATTTATTTCAAATCTGCTGTTGTGATCCTTAGATATCTGCCTGTTTTATCTCCCGACACAATTGTGAAGATGTTTGAAATCCCCTCTCTCTGATAGGAACTGAGCTGTCAATATGTAAGAAATCAAGACTTCCATATATTTTCCAGTGTCACAGTAGGAGCAGCTGAGTCATAAATGTTCTTGAAAATCTCATGCTGTTTAGAGACTGCATTGCAAAACGTGGCTGACAAGTGAAATGGCGTTTCGTACGTGATTGACATTTGACAGGTGGAGACTCGTTTAAGCAATCCTGTATTTGAACTAGCAAAACTGCCTTTTGTTATGCAATACCACAAATGTTTCTTTTCATGATCCTAATTCTATAGGTAGGATTTGCTTAGAAATGGTCTCCTACAAGCACTTACACAGAGAAAGAAGAGCTCGCCTCTGTGACTGAGCAGCCTACCCTTGCTCGCTTCCTTGACAGATTTACATTCAATTCATGTTCTTAAACCCTCCATCGTCATCAACCCCCCCAGTCCTCCGCCTCTGAGGGGGGAGGCAGGGCATGCATTCAGCAATCATTTTGAAGATGAATGTGTTGGACAGTTTTGATTACTAATTTACTATTTTAAGTCCACATTGTGCTTTGATGGTTCTTATGGGATTTTTCTCTCACAGTAAGGGACAAAGATCTAAGGGGTGCCTGTTTAGTTTTTCTCATCCTGTAACAATACAAAATGTCATCTAGGCCTAAGTAGATACATATGTCACCAGCCCTATTGCTGTGTACTGAATAAAAACATTACCCTTCATGCAAATACTTGAATATTTAAGTGAACTTAAGGGAAGGGAACCAATAATTGAAATCCTTCTTGTATATGAAACTAGTCTGCTAATGCCTCATGCTCAGTTTAAAAGTAAAAACCTCTTAAAATGTCTCCTCTCAGTTTTTTTATGCTTATTTTTAAGCTCAGCACAATGAAAAGATTCCCATTTCCAGGCTGGTACATATGACAGGTTTATAGCAAAAGGAGAATTGTATGTCATCTGAAATCCAATTATTCTCCATAATCCAATTAGCTTTTCATTAGATGCCTTAATCTAAATATAATTTCTCATTCTGAATTCAGTGAATTTAACTGTTTCCTTCTCCCACTGTAAGGTATTCTTGGTTTTCACTTGCCTCTGCTCTCATCTACACCATAAGCTTGCAGAGATGGGAAATATTCATTGTTCTGCATTGAAGGTACTACCGTGCTATTAAACTCAATACCTTTCTTTGTATGTTTCTTAGTAAAACGATCTGTATTGTTTCTGGTGATTTGTAACAATGCTGTGTTCTTCCATGAAAAACACCGAAGCTAGGTACTACCACTCACAAGTTGGGAAGTAATTTATATGCAGTACTTGTTCACTAAAACCCTTTTCTGGTGTAAAAATTGATTCTGTGGTTTGTTTTAATGGAATCAACACTATTTGAAGTCTTGAAGTTATGCATGAATTTACATACTTGCTGAGTAAGTGCCAAGGACGCTACTTGGTAGCCTTACATCTTAGCTGTGAGTTGTCAGTATTCAGTCATAAACTGGGGTCTGATGCTGTGGTTGCCTCATATGAGGTCCTTCTTGCAACTCTGAATAGTCTAGCTGAGGCAAGCACATTACTTACGTTGTCAGTACTTGGAGGATGACTCTCTGATGGCCCCAGTCCTTTCAACACTTCCGTGTGTGCCTAATTTGGGATTACTGATGATTTTACAAGGAAGGGCATATGTAAGAACTGGCAGGATTTGATGATTCTAATTTGTTGCTACTAAGAGAGATTTCTTAATGTACTTATTGTATTTTAATTTAAGATTATTTTTTTTTCAGTAATCAAAATGTTTACTACAATCAGTGAACATTTTCTGGGACTAGGACACTACGTATTAGTGGAAATCAATATGCTGGCAAGAGCTGGTACTATTTCTTTTCCTACAACCAACATATATATTTCAAGAACCCTCATCATATTGAAGGTTTCAACTCAAGCTAGTGCACCAGGATGAATCTCAGAGGCATAATTTAGGAGACAGAACAACTGTATATCCCATGAGGTGTTATCTGCCATCCTGCTTTAACTTGAACAACTCCTGAAAACAGCTTTTTGACCATCTTAATGCAGTTTGATTAGTAGGGTGTGGGTCCTTTTTAACCTAACCTCTGATTTAAGTAGAGAAACAAACTGGTGTATTTGGATTCTGACAAAGTTTAAATTTAGAGGCATTTTAAATTTAGAGGCATTAATGGTTCAGCCTCTTTAGGATGAATGGGGGAGCCTGTGCTATTGTTTTTGAGTGTCACTTTTTGTTTTGACAGATGTAGCTACATACTGTTTCCCCAATTCTCTTCCTTGTAAAGCCATCACCTTTGCCTGTGCCTTTACATGGCATCCACTCTGCAGAAACATTGAGAAACATGTAGCTGAGAAAGCTCCTGAATTCATATTTTGTTTTAAAAACATCTTTGTGATTGTTACAGATGGTGATACTGGGCAGAATTCTCCCCTATTGTTTCTTCTGTAGTCACTGCAACGAAGTCTGGATAATTCAACTTCTTGTCATGGGTTATGTCCTGCGCAGCCAGAATGAGTGGGAATGACAGGATGATTGTGCTACATGATTAAATGGGGTGTGTGATGATCGCCATGATTTATAAAAAAAAGAAAGGAGGGAAAAAGCACGACTGGTTAGATGGAGGCTGCTAAAGTGTTGTGTTGGGCGATCTGCATAGCAGTCCTGTATGTTGGGGTTCTTTGGGTTTGAAAAGGGCACTGATTTTATGGGCTTTTTCATTTTCCATCATTCCTTTTAACTTCTCTTTTTGCCATGTGGTTCTGTGCAGATCCCACTGGCAAGGCCTGAAGCTCGTTCCCTGATGGAGGACCTTCATAGGGCAGCTGGTGTCTGACGTGGTTTGGTTCCTACTGATCTGTACAGTTGGGGCGATGGGAGGGATGGAAGCACCATGGTGCCTGTGCTGGCTGCAGCTCTCCTGCAGCCCTGTCGTGCCATGACAGTTTATAGCTGCTCTGCTATGAGCTGTAGCTTCCACCTACCTGGGTATGGTTGTGCTGAGCTAGTAAAGACCAAAGTGTTTTTACAAACTGAAACTACAGAGAGCCTGGATGCCTTACTGAAAGGCTTCCCCACACTTCATCCCCCCGGCTTTCAGTAAAGTAATTTCTTTTTCTCAATAAAAGTTTCACTTAAAAACTTTTTTTGTATGTTCAGCCATCCCACTGAGATTTTCTTTTTGTTTTTCTCCCTCTTTTTTTTTCTCCCAGAAGTGTACTTGGTGAAAACAGCTGGATTGACAATGCTGGAGAAAAAAGTTCACAGAAAAATAGCATCATGAGAAAAAAA
The DNA here is from genome assembly GCA_026283785.1 of Coracopsis vasa. Classification (NCBI taxonomy): domain Eukaryota; kingdom Metazoa; phylum Chordata; class Aves; order Psittaciformes; family Psittacidae; genus Coracopsis; species Coracopsis vasa. Next base: position 18,203 of record JANHGB010051094.1, on the reverse strand, counting down.
ATGTAATCTCAATGTCATATAGTGCTATACTGCATTCGGGGTCCCAAATCTCCTTGGTTCCTCACACAGCCCATTATGCAGGACATAAAGTCTGGTGCTTTGCATCCATTAGGGCATATGCTGTCAGAGTAGCTGTGAAGAAAAGAAAACTTTACTGTGAATTCACAAACTGGAAACAGACTTTGTGGCACATCTACAGAAGCTGCTAAACTCAGCCTAACTTATGGCAAGGGGAAGGGTATGATGAATGACGGCCGTATGGCTCAGACTTCTGGAGGTGGCTGCTGCATCCATGAGGGAAGAGTAGTGTGGAAATAAGGTGACAGCCAATGGAGATGCTGGTGCAGGGGTAAGAGGTATCCCAATGTCCCACCACGGCTCCCTTTGTGCTTTCCATCCATTGCTGGGCAGGGGTCATGTGTTCAAATGTCTCAAAGTGCAGGCAGAGGTGCTACAGGTGAGCTGGCTTAGTCTGGAGGCACTACAGGGTAGCTTTGAACGTGTCCTGCTGTACAGATGGAGTGGTTTAGGCCTGTGCTGGTTTGGGGATACATTTCACAGTGTAGACATGTCCTAAATGTGACTTTGTCACTCCAGAAATCTGTGACACAGCAGCTTTTAGGCTGGAGTCTCTCAAGTTCTAGGCTGATTGGTTTCATTAGTTGACTACTAAATTCCCAGCACCACTAACTCAATATGTAGTCAACTAAAAAGTGCTGATTTTGGCAACAATGACATTTTTTGAAAAAAAAAAAAAAAAAGGATGTTTAGAAAATATGTCACTGCATGTCTTCTCAAGAGTGACTTGGAAGTGATGGAGGGGATTAGCTACAGTTTCTTCAAAGCAGATCCATGTGTTGATCCACACTGCACCATCCCTTTAAACATCCTTAGCTATATCTATATAAATCTATACAGATATATTTTCGTAGTAATGGGTATTTGGGATTTTTTGTTCTGTTTGTTTGTTTCCTCTCCCTCTCTCAATTTCCTTTTATCACTATTGTTATAAAAATAACAACAATAATAATACTAATAATACTAATAAAAGAGGGAGATAACAAAAAGACAGTATTAAAACCCAAGAAAGACAAGTGATGCACAATACAACTGCTCACCACCCACTCACTGATACCCAGCTCATTCCTGAGCAGCAGTCTGGGCCTTCTGGCTAACTCCCCCCAGTTTATATACTGGGCATGACGTGCCATGATATGGAATACCCCTTTGGCTAGTCTGGGTCAGGTGTCCTGTCTCTGCTTCCTCCTGGCTTCTTGTGCCTCTCCTCACTGGCAGAGCATGAGAGACTGAAACTCCTTGAAGAGGGTTAGCGCTACTTAACAACAACTAAAACATCAGTTTGTTATCAGCATTGTTCTCAGACTAAAGCCAAAAAACTCATCACTGCACCAGCTATTAGGAAGAAAATTAACTCTGTTCCTGCTGAAGCCAAGACAGCTTGTTATGTGTGTGTCTTTTTTTTTCTGGCACACTTGGAAGAGAATAGCATGAAAGGCAGAAAGTTTTCTCTACAGGGCACACACCAAACTGCTAATAAGGTTCTAGTTAATTTATATTTGTCTTTTTAGCAATTAAGAGGGAGATCTTGTTTGTCTCATGTTTTGCTGGGGTACCAACAAAGTCCAGTAATGGTAGGTACTGCATGAAATGTATACCCTGAGAAACATTTGTTTTATTTCAGTATTTCTCTACAGCTGTTTTCTAAACTGCATTTGAAAAATAAAATCCCCCGACAGTCCCCCCGCAACAAATGAATCTTTCCTTCTCAGAGGAGTATGTTATTTAGCCACGTCTGAATTTCCATAAATAATCCCAGATTTCCCCTGCACAAAGATATAAACAATTGTTCCACACTCAGGCCTCCTGCCATTTCACTGCCTCCCTGCATGAAGACAGCAGGAGAGGAGGCACCAGTAGGAGGGGTGGTGCAATGGGACCCCTCTTGGGGCAGAGTAGTGGTAGCTGCTGAGCCCCATGGGGTGGTGGAACTCTGGCTTTGGCGAAGACCTCTGCCAGAAGGGATTTTGAGGTTGTTGGATGTTTTGAGCAGCCTGCCTGCCATGTGGACTGGTGATCCTGCCTGGCTTGGTCATGGGTTGGAAAGGGGAATACGGGATAAGGAATTCTCAACCTGAGATGGGAAACTGACGTCTCTGGTGAGGCCCCACCACAAAGCTACTCAGGACTGAAGACTTCCCACTAAACCTGGCTCTGGGTTTCTTCAGTATAATATTTCTGCAGGAGGGGGAAAAGGGGAGTTAACGTCTTCTGAAAATTCTTCCCTTTATTCATACACTGGGAGGTTGGGTGTTTTTTAAGTACTCTGTTTGCAGGTAATGACAAAGAGTAGTCATTGAGCAACAAAGGATAATACCACGAAGAGAAATGAGTGGTTCTAGAGGCATCCACTGGTACATAACCTCAAGAAATTAACGAAATTCTGCTTTTGGCTCCCTACTGTAATGTTACTGTATTCTCAACACATGAATTTACATAGAATCATAAAATCATAGAATGGAAGGAACCTTAAAGATCATCTAATTCCAACCCCTCTGTTATGGACAGAAACACCTTCCACTAGACCAGGTTGCTCAAAGTCCAGTCCAACCTGGGATCTTGACATCTTGCAAAACAGCTTCCCTTAAGAGGTGTGTTTGCTCTACTTGCCAGAATGCATTTTGTTTCTTTCTGCTGGGCTAAAGTAGTTGTCAAATTAAACCATGCCTTCAGCTACATTAATTTCCACTTCCTAACCCCCACTCCCCCAAGTTATAATTTTTTTAATTGCAAAATGTCAGGGTGCTTAGATTACATCATTAAACAAGGACATCACTTTTTCCATCAAGGTCTTGTGATGGCTGTTTAATATATCTCATACATATACATACAAGGAGCCATTTCACAATGAAGCTCCTTTTTCCCCGCATTGACATTGTCCTATCATTACTCCTTTTCTATTTTGTCACAGGTAATTGCTCCAGACATCTATCCTATGCTTTGAAGATCTTGCACATATTAATTTCATTATTAGTCTCAATATTACTCCTTGACTCTTTAGTGGATCCATCACCTGTTGACAGCTCTGGTGGGTCTTTTTGGGGCTGCAGTGCTGCTCTTCCAATCTACTTTCATTGCATCAATTTTCTTTGAGGTGTGAGCCATTGTACTCTGAATAAAGCCTGAATGAGCATCCCTGTTCAGTATTTGTAGTTGGTTTGCCTGAAGAACATCAGGAACTAATCCTGAAGGTAAGGGCTGGATGGAAGGGCTGGTGGAGGCTGTGTTTAAATGTATGAAAATCTTGCTGTTGGAGTCTAAGCTCTGTGAGTGAAATGTGTATAGGGAATGACATTCACTTGGCATCCTAACATGGCAGAGTGATGTCATCTCACAATCAGCTGCTGAGGTTGATTTGATTTGAATTCATCAGAACCTTAATAATGCTTTTATGCTGCTGCTTTAATATTTTTATACCATCTTAAAAAACCTCCATATACTGACACTTGGCAATTTTTTTTCTTTACAAGTTAATAAAAATGAAATAATTTGGTGTGATATGCAAAAAGAAAGCAAGAATATCTTAAACAGAGTAGTTTAGCCCCTTTGAATACTCTCCATCTGCTTTTAAAACTTATGTCACCATACATAAATTAAATAAAAATTATAAATCTGTATAAACTGAAGTTACTAAAGCTCATTAAGGAAGTTTTGACTTTGTTTGCTAGCCTTTGCTCTTGCCAGTGTGACTGATTGCTCAGAAAAACTAATTATTTTGCTCTGGTACCTGAAATGCATCTGTGAATAGGACCCCTCAACTCCTGTTAGCCAGACCAGCTTTTTATCTCTTTGGTCCTGCTGCTTCTTTAAATATTTATCTTTAATCTGAAGAACTTGTTTGTTACAGAGGAAGAGATTTCTGGAGAGGGATCCAGGAGTTACTGATGCTCAGCTGGACTTGGAGCTCTTGCTGTGTGCAGGATCAGCAGCAGTGGGTGAGGAGCTCTCTGATGCTGTGATTTAAGATGAGAGGAAATGATTATGGAGCTTTCCCTTGCCCCAGGCCTTGAGCAACAATACTTCTCATTCTGCGCCATCCCAGAGGTGGTGGGATGTGGTCCAGTGGCTCCCCTTCTGCTCCTGTGCTAAAAGCTTACCAAGAAGCAGTTTGCCAAGAGAAGCGTTGTTTATGTGAAAAACCTCACATATCGTTAGAAATAACATTATTTTAACACATCAACAACCTTCATTGTTGCTTAGTTGTTTCTTTCCTCCCCTGCCTTAAGCTCCAAAAGTAAATATGTTCTTAAAGATGAGCACTGTCTATCTTCAGCAGCACCTGTGGCTTCAGTCTGCTTATTTGTTTTTTCACATGACATCAGTTGCTGAGGTTTTTGCTGTGCCTTACCAATGTATGAAATGAAACTCAAGGTTTTGGCTTGGACACTACTGGGACTGCTTGGGGCACATGCACATAGCATGTGCAAGTTTCCCCATTGGGTTTTCAAACTTGGAGCACCTCATAAATGTGCTGGCATCAGTGCTTTCCTGGGCAAGAGGTTTGGGGCAGAAAAGGAGCCCATGAGCTCTCACTTTGCTGCCAGTGCCATCAGCTGTCTCTGTTTGGGTACAGGCATGCGAGTAAAAGCCTAGTGAGCTGGAGGGCATTAAGGGACTGATGGCTGCTGTGCGGAGGATAGGATGCTGTGTGGAGGATAGGATGCTGTGCAGCTGGAAGGGAGGAAACAGTAAGGCGGAGGGAAAGGATGGTGGGTGGTGAGAGCTCAAATCCTCAAGTGCAGGCTTGGCTGTAGCAGAGATATATCTTAATCTTTGTCCAATACTTGAACCCACCCAAAACAGACTCTTTCATGAGGTTTGAAAATGTTCCACTGCTTTATTATGAATGAAAAAAATGCTGTTCTGCTAAAACACACCCTCTTTACAATACGTATATGTTATTAATGTATGCTACTGGGGGAAAATATCTATTTTGATTTGAAAACAAATACTGACATTGTGTGATAGAGGTTCCTTTTTTGTTTTTTGTAGCTTTTGACTTCCCAACTGAAAACTGAAGCTGTGATAAACTTTGTGGAAGAGTCTTTTCTGAAAAGTATCCCATCTATATTTTCTTTTCCTTGTCCTCTCCAAAACAAAGCCACACAGATTTGGTTTGTTTGGTGAAGATTCAGCTCAGCTTTTGATTTTCTTATAACATTTACATGAATTCTGCACTTGTGAGTTTCATTCACACAGCTCCAGAGCCCTGAAGCGGGATGGAGGGGTATGTTCATCTGCTGTTCAGCTACTGAATGCATGAACAGTCCCTTAATATCTGACAGGTAAGTTGGAAAACATTAAGATCCTCATGCAAACTACCATGATTTGTATAGATAAAATCTTCTCTGCTTCTTCTCCTTGAATTTAGAACACTGACTGTTTCTGAGGAGAAAAATGATGCCAGAGGAGATTGCTATAGGTAGGAGAACATTGTGCCAAAGCTGCTTAGCTTGCACAGCAGGAAGCCAGAAGAGAGTGCTGACTGCAGGTCTGAAGAGGTTCCTGTGCAGCCCAACCATGTTAAAAGCCTGCCAGAGTTTGTGACATGGCTGCTAAGGGGAATAAGGAGTAATCCTGAGGAGTAAAACCTAGGAACTGGTGATATTAAAGTGCAAGCAACACTAAAGAGAAATATTTTCTCTCTGGTTTCTAAAAGTGAGGCTTGCTGCTGTGGCTCTGCTGCTCACAGCGAACCACATCTCTTTCCCCAGCAGTGTCTGTGCACTGCTTCCCTCCTCCTGAGCTACATCAGGAGTGAAATCAGTGCAAAACTAACTCTTCCTCCTGCTGTTCTCCCCCAGCAGCGCCATGACTGCTCTGCTGGCTCCCCTAACTGCGCCACGGCAACCCACGGCCAGAGGGGCCAAGTGCAAGTGCAAGGGGAACAGGGACTGCAAGGAGATTGAGAAAACTGTTAGTGAGTGTCAGGCTCAGCTACTGGGGCAATACTCTACATGTTTATAAATCTACCCAAGGTTATCCTCTAGGTTTTGCTGTCCTGGAAATCCGGTCTTTGATCTCATGGTTTCTTTTCTGTAAGAGTACCAGACTATCTCTCTCTCTTGTGCTGCCTTTCCTAGATCCTCACATAAAGGCTTCATGAAGAACTGGGTTTCAGAGGTTTACACAGACCCCCTAAGCACCGTGTGCTGGCTGCAGAACTTGGAAACTGGCTTTTACTAACAGGTAGGGTTTTCTCTGCTCTGCTGGCCAGCTGTAGGTGGTGTGCAGTTAGAGAGCCTAACGCAGTGCTCTCTCCTGCAGAGGAGACGAAAGTACGCAAGACATCTGTGTCAATAAAATGCCCTGACAGGAATTCTTCCATTGCTGTCTGCAACTGAAGTGGCACTGGCAAAACTCACAGCCTGATCATGATATATGTGCAGGATTTTGCCAGCCTGGGTTGGATCCACCTCGGCCCTGTTCTCAGTGGATGCAAATACTGTAACAGCTTCACTGAGTTTGGTGGAGCAAATATTTAGAAAGAGTTGCTTTAAGTTCTCTGAGGTGCTGCTAAATCTCATGTTGCAAAAACTTGCTGTTTACCAGAATCCTGAGTGACTCCCAGGAGCTCTCTCACCTCTTCTGCAATGAAGACCTTAGCAGGCACAGATACCCACTGAATTTCTGCCAAGAACAACTTTACCACTTCCAGTACGTGCATGGTGTGGGGGGGAGAGGGCACCTGGAGCACTGATGCTCCTGACTCTGGCTGAGGTGCTGGTAGGGTTGTGCTTGTTTATCTCTGACTTAGTGCATGAGAGCAAACAAAGGGGAATCTGAAGCTCTTGTACTGGGCCCCTGTTTTCCTTCTAGGCAAATGTCAGGTTCAAGGAGGAATAAACCATCCTTTCTTCATAGGCAGCATCCCACTTTCCGCATGACGCACTTCCCTCACATCCACTGTTGGGCTCATTGTTCCAGGCTTTGCTCAGCACCAAAAAGAAGTGTGTGTATAATCACTTGCAGGTGCTCAGAGCCAGCATTGTTGCAGAGGCCGGCTCCTTCTGATGGGTCGTGGTTGAAGTGTCTGGTTAAGGCTGTGGCTGTGATACAAGGAGAATCTGTGTGTTTTCAGTCTTGCTCTTTTGTGAGGATGGCTGCATGGGTTGCATCCTGCGCTCTGTAAAGCTCAAAGGATCAATTTATTTTTCTTTCTAGTTACATGTAGTTCGTTTTCCAGAAGGAGTTTCTGCTTTTCTCCTGCACTATTGGAGTAGCGCCTACTAAGAGCCAGTGCCTTGACTGCTTTACTCCCATCTTCCCAAAGGCATAGCAGTTCACAGTAGGGTGATTATCAGTGCTCGGCAGCAAACATAAAAGCTATGAGTGAAAGAGATTAAGGCAATGAGCTGACCTGGGCTAGCTCTTTTGGCTACCACAAGTCTGGGTGACTACTGACCAGTAAACTAGCACTGAAGTCACCAGTTTCAGGCCTTCTCAGAGCTCAGAATATCCTTTAGTATGTGTAATGGCCGTGTTTATGCAAGTATTGCAGCTTGTTGCACCTTCTGTACAAAAAGATGTGTCTGTGTCTCATTATTGCAGTGCTATTTCTGAATGTTAGGGGTGCTTAAATTCTGGCAAACACTCAACTTAGTGATTGTAAGACTTTTTCAAGATGATATGCAAGAAAATAAAGAGCAATAGACAATTTGCTGTCTTGTGCAGAGGAGGTGGGAGAACAGCTGAATATGTTATCCTGCCTCTCCACATGGTCTAGCTCAGGGCTGAGACATGTTGCTACAACCCACTGCTTCCACAAGAGAGAAAAACATCTGACTGGAGAGATTTCTGTTCCTGTACATGTGGCTCAGCACAGATGTCCTTTGTGATCATGGGGTCTGACCAAAGGCAAGTGTAGGGGCTCCTGTCTATGACAGGGCAGTGTCCACCCTTAGCGCACACTGCCATTGCAATTGCACATGACTGCTCCACAGTTACATGAAGTAGGAGTGAACGGGCTGCTCTGAGGGGGTGTTAATACATTGGTTACAACTTCCTTACAACATTGACCCCTGCCTTGATCTTCCAGGCAAATTTGTACTTGATCCCTCATGTAGGAACCCTTTAGTCAGTTTGATGTCTGCTTGCTGTGTCCCCAGGTTTTATTATAACATCATAACCCAGTAGCCTGTGATATTGGAAAAGGTTTGTAACTGGTTTTTACATTGTGTTGCTTACACCTGTACAGACTGAATTTAAAATGCTGACAGGCATGTCAGAGGCACACTGCACATACCAGGGCAAAGAGATAATGGTTGGGGTGGGAATGGAGTCACGTTCCTGCTCTCTTCTTACTGGTCATAGAATACCAGGCTG
>JANHGB010051093.1:0-17007 GCA_026283785.1 Coracopsis vasa | reverse complement strand
GGTGCCATGGTTTAGTGTGAGGTGTCCCTGCCCATGGCAGGGGGTTGGAACTGGATAATCTTAAGGTCCTTTCCAACTCTAACTATTCTATGATTCTATGACTCTTTGCAGGCTCTGATGCTGCCAGGCAGCACTCCTCTGACTGCAACTCTTCAAAACCCACATTCTCTCTATTCTATTTAGTCATTTACCCACAGAAAACTTCCTCAGACTCAGCAGGCTTGCTTGATTATGTCTGAGGACAAAATACAGCCCCCACAGTCTTCATACAGAAAGAGGAGGAAAGCGAGAAGCCACGTCTTTGAAATTACAGTTTCTGGAAACTGAAAAAGACCCAATTCCAACCCAAAAATGAAGCTGACAGTCACTCACACTTGGCAGGCTCTTCAGAACAGCAGCAGTCCAATTAATTTCTACATTAATGCCTGTGACTAATTCCCTTATTTCAGAAAGAAGGAGGAAAAAGCTGCTTGGATGGGTACCAGGTGATTCAAGGAAAAAGATGTGACCCAAGTGTTATGCTAGGACATGAAAACAAATCTCTGTCCTAGTGACCCAGGTGGGTCAGTGACGAGCTTCCTCAGCTAGGCATGATTTTGTTCAAGTGTGCTTTTTGTGTCATAGTTTTTAAGCCTGAGATAGAAAATCTCCTAAAATGCACAATTATATTTTAATATAATCCTCAGTTTTTCCCAGCTAAAGTGCCAAACAAGTCAAACTTACATTGAAAAAGCCCATGAAAATAAACCTACCAAAATAAAGAAAACCAAATAAATGAGGAAAATATCTTCTTGTAACATATTTAACAGAGACTGTGCAAAAAGCTGTGCTTGGGTTCAGGGATGCTGGACAGCAAAGACTGCATTTCTTTATATCTTGGATTTGTCACTAACAAAGGGCAGTGGTGGGTCTGTCTCAAGAAATGCATTTGCTGTCTCCTCTGAGTCTATTAAGGGTGGTGGTCAATTCAGCAACCCATCTACAATGGTTGTCTCCATGATTTCGCGCTCCAGGTGGATTCTAGTGCATTCCTGTAAACAGTTTGTCCATGGCTGGTGAGTCTGATGGAGTTATTAATACAAACAAGATGATCAGTCAAGTGAAAAGTGATCTCCAGAGTATATTCATTGAGTTATTTAACTGGAATTTGGTGCAAGTGCTCAGTCTTGGGCATTAAAGAACACCTAAGCCAGAACTGTGAGCTTAGCTGCTTAATTCAGCTTGATGTCGATGAATATCTGTGGGCTTCTATAGCTAGGTATGGGGAGAAGAGAATGCAAGCAAGAAAAAGTGTGTTTCTTACCTATTGCCTGCAAAACCAGAATAGCATTTTGCTGTCTCAATCTACATGGGGATTTGTTATTCACAACTGGAAAATGAATTTACTTGTTAGCTGAGATCCAGAAACAAAATGTTTATTTATATCCATTTCTAAATATTTTTACAGTATGTTCCTGGGAAGGAGGGCGACAGAGTTGAGTTATCTACTTCATACTCCAAAATTAGAGTAGAAAGATAAACAAGACACCAAAGCACAGGAAATTCAGCGTACAAGCAAGCAAAAGAGAACTTTATTTCTGAGTTTCGCTTTAACCCCAAACGCTGGCCAAATAGGTTGCATGATAACACTGGGAACAAACAGCATAATGGCAGGAACTCGTAAAGTCCATGAAGGGATACACTTCCTTCAAACCTGACAGGAGTCTCCAGAGGCTGAGGACTTGTGCCCCTTTTCCAATCACTTTGTCAATGGCCCCTTCCCTAGTCAGGGATCCCAGCTGTTTGGCTACTGGTCCCATTATCCCAACACTGGAGCAGCCAGGTGACAATGTGCTTGTCTGGATGATGGCTGAAACCTTTTCACATAGCTTACAGCTCATTCAGGGGTAAGGGTGGTTACTGCCCCATTTATGAGTTTTAACTCTTCCTTCTCCCTGATCAATGGCTGCCTCTCTTTCTCCTCCTGTTCTTGCGATGGTCTTACGTTACAGCAGTCAGCCTTGTCTGCTTCTTCCTCCTACTCCCTCTTAGAAGCTCCTCCATCCCTTACTAAATCAGCTGACTTCCACTTCCAATATTTCTCCTTGTGTATAGGGGTGACTGATACCGGCACAGATTGGTTCAAAATCAGTGCCTGTTGTTTTGTTGTCAGACCCAGAGACTTGCTTTTTCTCCTAAGGACTCTGAGTGGTGTTGAACAAGACTTGGTAGGCATGGGCCAGGCCCCAGCACGCTGCAGTGATTTGTTTCTCAGGAATTACAGGGTGACAGCCTAATTTTTCCAAATATTTTACAATTTTTTCAGGATTCTGCACTTATTTACAGCTGAAATTCCAAAATGTTGGAGGTGCCCACTGTCCATACTATCCCCCACACCCTGCCACTCGTAACTATTCAGCCTTGGAGCAGATCTGTGGGTGGTACTCTTAAATAGCTGTTTAGCCCTAAGCATTCAGGAGACATAGCAATAGGAACATGCTTGTTTGAACAAGCTGGGGTTAGTAAAAAGTCTCAAGAGCTATTGCACTTAGCCTGGAGGAGAAGGAGAAGATGGAAGAAGGTATCTCTGCCATAGACTAGATCTTTGAGGAGGAAAGATAGAAGGTGTCATTATTAGTAGTTTCCAACAGATGGCTCCCAAAGTATGGAGATGATGAAAACACTAAGTACAAATACCAGATTAGTCTCATGACCAGCAGTTTTATCATATCATAAACCAGTGCTGGAAAGTACAACTGTAAGATAACCTTAACCCAGCACCTAGAGGTGATAAACACCACCACAGAGAACATACACAGCAAGTAAGGTGTTGGATAACACAAGTCTGAGCACATGTGCAACAGCTCTCAGAGCAAATAAATCAGCATTGTGAAAGCTGACTATTATAATGAATACTATTATAATGAATGCTTATAACAAATCTGTTTTAATATGCTCTGGTCAGATCTGTTATTAACTCTTCAAGCCCCACATTGAATGCCAAAAAGGACTGTTGTGGTTTAGCCTGGCAGGCAGTTAAACAGCACACAGCCACTCACTCGATCTCCCCCATTACAGAAGGATGGGGAGAGAACTAGGTAAAAAAAGGCAAAATGAATGGGTTGAGATAAAAACAGTTTAATAAGACAGAAGAGGAAGGGTAAATAATGATAGTGATAGTAATGGTAATAGAATACAAATACACAAATCAAGTGATGCACAATGCAATTGCTCACCACTAATAGACCGATGCCCAGCCAGCTCCCAAGCAGAGTCCTGTGCCCAGCTTTCCCCTACTTCATATACTGACCATAACACCATCTGGTGTGGGATATCCCTTGGATCAGTTGGAGTCAGGTCCTGGCTTTATATCCTCCCAGCTTCTATATGCCCCCAGGTTACTCAGTGCAGGCCAGTGAAGCTGAAAAGTCCTTGGCTTAGTGTAAGCACTGCTCAGCAACAACTAAAACATCAGTGTGTTTTAGTGTTTTGTGTAAAAATCAGCATTCTTCTCATCCTAAATCCAAACCACAGCACTGTACCAGCTGCTAGGCAGCAAATTAACTCTATCCCAAGCAAAACCATGACAGTATTGTAATTCAGTCATTATCCTCTCCCAACATATCTCACACTACATATGTTGACAATTGTAAGGGATTTTAGCATGCTGTTGCTAGCAATGTTTAGTTAGTGCTGGAATTGTTGGTTGGCTACATACTACTGAGTGAGCTAGTACATACTACATGGTTGAGTAGTAATGGTCACAATAAGAAGAAATTAAATAACCTAATGCCAAAGTCAGGCAGTTATTCAAAGCAAAAACCTGCCGAGTGATGGTTTGTGTGTCTCCTCTGAGGGTGGAGAGGTGACAACAAGCCTAACTGCAGCCTCCAAAAAGCTCATTCGAAAAGAGCAAAGGCAATAGCCTCCATGTGCTCCTGGTTCTTGACATCTTGTGTTTGCAGGCACCAGGCTTCACTGTGTGATTGGCATAACACTGGTGCACGCAAAATGAATACAGGAAAAAAAACAAACCAGAGGGCCAAATAAACAATTTTTGTTTACATTTTTGGCTTTACTTCTCTGTATTTTCAACTAGGACTTGAAAGGCAAAAATCCCAGATCTTGCTTTTCATGTTTTCATGCACCAATGGTTAATGTTTCTGTGGAATTTGGCTGTTTGCATTTCCAGCATATTTCAGCCTGATTTATGAATGTGCACAGCACAGTCTGAAACGCTGGGTAAGTCCTGAGAAGCCAAACTCCTCACCCAGCATATAACCATAGGAAAAAGAAGAAACTAAGTAAGTAAAAGTAAGTATTAAAAATTGAACAAAACTCTTTCTTCTGGAAAGCAGATAGGAAATGTCTTTTAACGTTTAAATAACATGTTGGTGAGACCTGAAATGTCTCCTGGCTGAGATTCGATCTCTTGGATGAAATTTAGGGTTTTGCCTGGTTTAGGATGTATGCCAATGTGGGAAGGCGTCCAGTTGATTTGACAAGCCTTTAGATCAGATGGTATGATTCAGCCTTAAATATTACAAACAAAAGACCTTTAGCAGCTCAGTGTCTGTTGAGTTTGGATTTATTTAGTCTAGAAAAGTGAAAACTTACAGAAAAAACCATCAATCTTCAACTAGGTAAAATGCATTTAAAGAGAAAGGGGAGGAAATTCCTCCTTGTAGCTAGGAGGGACAGTGCAAGAGCTAATAGGATCCACCAACAACAGTGAAAATTGAAAGTAGAACTTGTGAAAAGCCTTTTTAACAGTGATGCTGATTTCAATCCTGAGTCATGTCAAGCATAAGAGATTGCATAGGCAGGTTAGGAAAATATCTGTTGGGAGGATTTTGGGCTGAGGGTGCAGAGGGAAGGTCCAGGTGAGGTGCTTTTGAGCAGCAATGCCCATGGTTGAGCAGGAGGAGGCATCGGGTGCCTGGCACGGAGGATGGAGGCAGCAGCAGAGACCTAGTAGCTCTGTAGGAAACAGGCTGTGATGTTCATGGAGACAAATGCTGAAGTGTGGAGGGAGAAGGAGACTGGGGCTGTAGCAGGGATCTCAGGAGCAGAAGGTGTGTCAAGGAGATAACAGAAATGGCAGGAGAGAAAAGAGCAATCGTAGTTACACTAAAATGGTTTGGGAACTTTTTCTGGAGCTCTCAGGGCAGAATGATTTCTGTGCTCTGTTGCTTCTCAGCTTTGCCAATACATCTATCATCAATGAGGAGCCAGGGAGTCTTTCAAAACCTTCCCTGTCAGGTTTGGATGTTTGCTTTATCTTTGCTGCTAGATCTTATTTTATTTGCTACTCATCCTTTACAGTTTAGCTCCATTCAAATGCCTTGCTGTAGCTACACACACAGAGGTGTGCCCAACACTCATACAAACCAGAGGTACCTCACACCTCTTCACAGCAGTACATAGAAGTGTTTCAAAATACAACTGATGGGCAGAAAGCCCAATACTGAAGGGAAAGCTTTCTCTCCAATAACACAGAGAAATACACTGGTTGTAAAGGACAATTAGTCCTCACTGGCATGTTGGAGAAGCTTCCTGTCCTGAAGTCCTCACCTCTGGTGATGCAGTGGGAACAGCAGTGGATGCAGGACCTGCTTGGATGGATGAGGATGCTCAGGGACTCTGTCAGCCATCTGCTTTGGAGGGAGCACAGGGGTGGAGGAAATGCAGATTGACAGGTCCTTAAGAGTACCTGAAGAATGTGGGTCATTTTGCTTTTGTGAGTGACACACAGAAGAAAACAATAGAAACCAAAAGAGAAGGCATTTCTGAATTGGAAGTCCTCCTAGGCCAGATATCTTCTGTAAATTTGCACATACAGAAAGAAAAAGGATTATCTCATTCCTTTTGAAGCCTACATTAAGATATTTAGAAATTCCCTATGTAGCATTTCAGAAGCAGGGGCTCAGTCCACTGCTCAGCGCATCTTTAATCCAACAGACCACACTCTTCAAAAGAGTAAAACATCCATCTGTATTTTAATCACAGCCACATTCATTCAAAAGACAAAATACAATTATTGCTTTGTAAACATTCCTTCCTTTGAATTTAAATTCCGCTGCTCACATAACAGATTACTTCTGCTTGGAAATCTCTGCGTTTTACAAATAAGCACAGACCTGTCACTTTTCCATTGAGAAATTTAGCATTAAGAGCAACGCTCAAAATAATCAGGGTATTGTATAGCCACAATTCTAGATGCCATGATAAGAACAATTTTTACATTTCCTTTCCAGACATGACCTATTTCTTTTACTTTATACTAAACCTTGAAATATTTATTGATCTCTCATTCATATTTTCTCTCCAGCTCATGAAATTTCTAGGCATTAGGTAAATGGTCTCAGAAGAATGTAAGAAGGGAACTAAACAGGACAAACATGGGAAGATGATTGTACCAAACAACTCGTGACACAAATGTTGAAATGATTTCTTAATTGTTTAAGAGGTGTTAGGATTACAAAGTTATTCTAAAGCACTATAACAGGATAGGATTTATTGTCGATAAAGATATCATAGCTTCTTACAAATGGTACAAATGTGACTGTGGTCAGTGAAGCATTTTGGCAGCTGATGATATGTGACATTTGCCCTGTAGTCACTGAGTGGATGATGCTGACCTTTGAGCTCACATTGTCCCATGTGAAGGCAGTTTCTTCAGTGCAGGTCTTGCAAGAAGCCCAGCAAGGACAAAGACGACGACTGTGAGGACAGCTACAGCAGCAACGACTGGCGCAAGGGGGTTATCAGCAGCAGTCACTTGGGGAGGAGGCAGAGAGGACTCCAGCCCTGAGAGTGAAGGCAGATGGGGGTAGATCTGTTTATTAAAGATCAGGACACAGAGAGCTGTTGCATTAAAAAGGATGGTTCTCAGATCAGAGCCCGAATTAGGCTAACTTCACTGTTTTAAACTATTTGAACATGCTTTACATTAACAGGGATGACAACATAAGTAAGTAAACTTGTCAACAGGAAGACAACTAAGGGAATTAAATGTTTCTCAAGAAGGCTGAGCTGTCCATCATGTTAGCCATCAGTTCATTGGCTCCAGCAGACTGGAGCTAATTAGTTCAATGGAGTTATAGCACTAAAGATTTCACAGCATTTTCATAGCATCCAGTTTTATTGAATCATAGAATGGTTAAGGTCCCTTCCAACACTAACCATTCTATGATTCTATGAAAATGGGGCACACACTACCTCTCCTTCAGGACAGCCAAAGCAGTTATACTTTTATGCATTCAGGTCAAAACGGGGGTTTACAATGTATTGAAAGAAGAGATTTGTAGACATTTGGCTCAGCCAGAGAAATCCCTTTCATTTATGGTAAAGTTGGCAAAATCAGATTTCAGTGACAGATGTAAGAAAAGCCATGGCTTTTCTTGAAGCCCAAAGTAGGTTTAGAGTAAAAGAAGAGAAAGTTATTTGACTTTACCAGTATTCCTACTCTTAGCACCCTCTCCTCGAAGCTGAAGTGGCCCGACAACCACGTTCACTCTTTCCTCAGCAGAACTTGCATCTCTCTTGGCCCTGCTAACACAGCCCCGGTAGCAGCGGGAGGAATAGTCACGAAGCCTGCACACCACCAGCTCACACCGCAGGTAGACTAACGAATGCCGGCTGATGAACTCAAAGGCGTTAAATTTGAACCGAGCAAAGTGGCTATAGGGGGAATAGTATGTGACATAGGAAGAATCTCTAACACATCTAGAAAGAAAGGGAAAAGAGAATTAGGCTTCTCGGATATACATGTGTATATTCCTGCAAAAATGCAATAGGTTAAACCAAAATTATATCATAACCAGGTGCTAAGAACACAATGGGACAAAGATTCAACTTTTATAGTGTTGTATAGACTTTGTAAATAGAGACTTAAGTCCTATGAAGAAGCTAGAGCACTGGCAACTCTTTCTTTCCAAAAGAAGGATATTCTATTTAGGCTACGTTAGATGGGGCCTTGAGCAACCTGGTCTAGTGGGAGGTCTCCCTGCCCAAGGCAGGGGGGCTGGAACTGGATGAGCTTTAAGGTCCCTTCCAACACAAACTATTCTATGATTCCAAAAGTGTTGAAGAGGGAAGAACAGACTTTTACTAGTGCCTGTGCTACGTGAGTCATGAAAAAATTATTCTAATGCTTGACCTGATTTTAGTAACATATTTAATGCCTAGGATGATAGATTCCTGCTGACAGTTTTCACTATCTCATCTCATCTACCTCCTACTACTTTGGATTTTGCATATAGGACAAGGATGAAGTAAGGGAAATGAAGTGCTAGTAAAGTCTTAATGTAATGTCTCATTTCCAGGTTCATGCTGTAAAATAAAAACTCAAAGACCCCTCTTAACACTCTGTGGATAGTGAGGCCTAAACCAATTCAGATTTGCTCTAGTCTTTTAAATAAATGCAGAAAGAGTACTGTAGTTATGCTTCTAACAACTTGAGAAAGCTCTTACCCATTCCTGATTATATCATAGACCAGTCTGTTAAAATCATGAGGATCAGGTGATGCCACACAAGTGTCCACAAACAGGATCAGATTTGGATCAGAACTGTGAAGATAAGCTTGAAGGTACAAATTTTGGTTCAAGTCAATGTAGTACGGAGAGTCATGCACTTGCTGCAAGAATGATGAGGAATCATAGAAAGTGATGTTCATGGTGTATCTTCCAAACTGATTTTCATTCACATCTACAGTGTCCTCAGCAACATACATTATTTGCATCCATGTTTTCTGTAGCATTTTGCAACTGATGTGTAAGTTAATATTCTTTTTCCTCCTGATTATGTACCCAGAAGATGTAACTTTGATCATGTTGGAATAGTTGATGGTATCGTTGTTCTCCTGTTTAACACAATTTAAAATAAGGAATTGCATTTTTGCCATGTTACATGTTCTAAGCTTTGGTACAGTAACACACAGTTTGAAAATGCAGATTTATCTTAAACTCTTTAAACCAAGAAGTTGATGTTGGTCTTTTCTGCTCACACATTCTAAACAAACTTGCTGAAATAAGCAATTGAACAGAAATCAGTGGAGAAAACCTCTGTTAACTCCAAGGCAGAACCAGCTCATTGAACATCTGTACCAAATATCAATCATGCAGCGCAATTACCTCAATTATCCCAAACCTGCGTGGCAGTTATAAGACTACACCTGCTTTAAATCAAGGAGAGTTCATATAACTTCTTCTCATGCTTTTCTCCCTAGAAGCTCATTTCTATTAAGCATGGGGATGCCCTAAAACACTAAAAACCTCTACGTCTCATTGGTTCACTTTGCGTTGTAGACCACAAGAGCCCTTCATGACTCTCCTCAGTGCGGGGCTCTGCAATTCAGGATAACACATACCTCTCGTATCGTCCCACAGTCATTGTAGGGAATGTTGAATATAACCTCACGTGTCGTGATCGTTGGTCTACAACGATTATCATTCAGAGTGACCATCTCCGCTGAGTAGCCCTGAGACTGGAGGTAGTCTTTGCTAACTACTGCATGCATGTAGTCTGGCAAACACTGAAGGGCTGGTAGAAGAAGAAGATACCATATATTAGTGACTTTATGAATTTGTTAATGATTAAACGTTGTAATTGAACCAAATGTTGTTTAATTCTTCATTTAGAAGGGAGGCAGTTCACATACCAACCCATCATATTCACACACATCATGTAATTTCCCTAACATCTTTAAATACACACAAATCTTTATTTTGCAAACAAAAGGAATAATCAGGCTTGTATGTTAATAAACACCAACCAGCAACTTACTAGAGTTGTGAGCTGCTGGAATGGAGGAGTAGTGAGCCTGAAATCCTCTGAAGGTGTCTCTAGAATCACTGTGAAAGTGAACGGTCATCATGTTTGAAGAGGATGTGTACGTGGGAAAGGATCCAGAGCAAAGTCTCCCAAGAAGCGGGGAGGAATGTAGAGGCCCGTCGTAGACTTCAATGTAGTCATACTGGCATCTGCCGCTTTGCATCCTGGCAAACAAACATCAGCACCTTGTCAAAAGTGTTTCAGAAACTCAGATTTAACGTGTTATAAAATCAGCACTTAAGGTTTTCATGGCTGAGGTTTTATTCATTTTGTATGTAGATGTAGCAGAGAATTGTGAGCACAAAATACTTCAGTAATCCAGATTTTCTTCTGGTCATAGAATCATAGAGCCATAGAGTAGCTTGGGTTGGAAAGGACTTTAAGATCATCTAATTCCAACTCCCCTGGCATGGGCAGGGATGCCTTACACTAGACCACGTTGCTCAAGGTCCAACCTCGCCTTGGACAGTGCTGGAGATGGAGCCTTTCAACTGCTGGATGTTATTGAAAGAATCTTTATTGAAAGGTTTCCTGTTTCAGATAGGTTCCCAAACTTCTCAAGTATGTCTTGACTTTGTTATTTGCTCAGGGAATCAATGTTTTACTTACTCAATATCTCTAAATGTGAGCATAACACGGAAATTGTTCTCTACTTGTATTTCCCACACACAGTCAGCATTGTTTGGATAACTTCCAGGGTAGAAGGGAGTCTGCAGCATCCCAGAGGAATTTGAGAATGAGCCACCACAAAAATAAGGTGCTGCAGAAAGAAATGGAAGAGAATTTACTTACAGTAATCTCTACAAAGTTGTACTTGAGGTGTACGTGTTCCATCCACGGCTGCTGAAAAGCAGGTCTCCTGCTAACTGCAGGTGATACTCTGTATAACCCAATCAAGACAAATGTTTTTCCCTCTTTAGGTTTACTTTCATGTTGGATTTGGGATTCCCTGTCACATCCACGGTGTCAGACCACTCTCTTCAGGCTGGGCTTTGTAACACCTTGGTGCTTTCTGCTCTGGTCTCTCCTTTCTGCAGTTGAGGTCTAATTCAGGGAGGCACCATGACAGTCAACATGAAAGTACCTTCCTGAACAAACAGAATCCCCTCAGTTACCTTCCTGCTTCTCTTTATTCCCCTAACTCCCCAAGTCCTAAGGACTGCAGAGAATCAATAAGTTGCAAGTCTTCTAGGAAACTCTAATTTTATGGTCACAGACTGAAATAAGCATTCCAGGCTGCTGGACCAAGCCTTAAATGTATCTTATTTGTACCATAAGTGTAGCTGCAAAAGGCTTTCATGGTCTTGCCAGATGAATGACATGCAATTCTTATGTTAAATACACAGATAATTCTAAAAGTTTCCTGATAGGAAAGTGAGCACATGCTAGGAACATAATTCCTACAAGAAGTGACACATAAATGCAACAGCAACTCCCATTTTATATTCCTGCGCAGCACACTCCTCCCTGCCTCAGGATTTTGGAATGTTCAGGCTATTCCAAGCTTGTGAGGATCAGCTGTGCTTAGATACTGCCCTTCCTCCTGATCAGAGTGGATGGTCTCTCAGGCACCTCCACTTTTGTATTGTCTTCCATTGTGAATGGTCAAGGCAAAAATAGGCTGATGACCATGACAGGTCGTGCAAGCAGAATAGGCAAAAGTTACACATTGCAATACTTGAAAACCACCCTAGCAATAATAATGCATGTGGTTAAAAGTTAGAGTTTTAGACCATGCATCCTTAAGCCTGACCCAGCTGAAGAGCCCAGCAAAGAAACAGCTCGCCTACAGCCAATCATCGTAACAGAAAAATAAGCATCACTGAAATGCAAGGGGATAACACAGCCTGCTTAAGAATTATCATGCAAGTTTAAAGTGATATTTCCATAGAAACAAAAATCAATTAAAAAAACCCAGAAAACAAAAGAGAGGCAGCGCAGAAATAAAAGAAAGAGAGAAGAGGCAAAGAGCATTACCTGATGGAGGTGTCAGGGTGGCCACAGCAGCTGTGGGTATAGAAGAAGAGCCATAGGTGAGATGTGCTGCTCAGGAGAAAGGTGCTAGAGCACAGATGAGGCCCCACCTAAGGGCACAGGGTACCACGACAGGGATTGGGGTGAGCAGAGGATGGGGATATCATAGAAGACTGGGCACAAAAGGACCATGAGCCCCATGGTAACCCCGGTACCTTTGCTGCCCACAGACCTGCGCAGACGACGCCGGCGTCCTCCACGTGCCGGCAGTTGTGTACGCCCCAGCCGTTGTGCCGGCACCTCTGGAGCGAGGCCTCGTCCCCGCGGCACTGCACGTCGTCCAGGAGGATGCGGCCGGAGCCGGGCCCGAAGCGCGCGCTGCCCGGGGCGGCCACGGGCTCCCCGCAGCCCAGGTGCGCGCACACCACGCGGGCAGCGCGCAGGTCCCACAGGTCATCGCACACCGTGCCCCAGCTGCTGCCGTCCCACAGCTCCACGCGGCCCTCGCAGCCGTGCCTCCCGCCCGACAGGCGCAGGATGGGCCCTGCGACACGGCACAAGGCACCGCGTCAGGGTCCTGGCAGCCCCGCGCACGCAGCACCCACCTCCCCGGGTGATGTGGGCACAGTGACAGTAAGATGGCGTGGTGCAGAGCGAAGGGAGTAGGGGAGGGCAGTGACTGAGCAAAGACCCCAGTGGGGAGAAGGCAGATTCTCCCTGCATAGGGACATCTGGGGGCCTGTGGGAGCTGCCTGGGGCAGAGTTGCTTGAGGCATGGGGGCATTTGTAGGAAACCCATTTGTACACGTTCAGTGTGGCCCATCCCTTAGGGAGGACCCCTCATGCATAATGGAGAGGGGAGCAGCAGCCCTGCACTGGGCAGGCTCAGGCCTGCAGGTTCCCCCTCCTCTCCTCTTGTGTCCCTGCAAGCTGGGAATAAGCTCTGTGAGCACTTATTACCTGTTGTATATGGCACTTGGGTAGGAGGGGCTGTAGTTGCTGCTGCAAGGAAGAAGAGGGAGTGAATGAATGGGCAGCCCACTGCCCTGCTGTCCTCAAAGGGGTCCTACAGCAGGGAGCCTGAATGTATGGTGCAAGGGCAGGGATGTGTGTGGTGGGTATGAATGACCTGTTGAATGTAGTCTCTCTGTGCTGGCAGCTGGAGCTATGGGTGCAAAGAACAATTTGGTGCCAATGAAAAAGGCTCTAAGCACCGTCAGTGCACGTCATGCACCCTGAAGTAGCCTGCCTTCAAGGAGCTCCTGTCCTATGGCACTTCACACCATATGGACGTCTTTTGTTCAGTTGAAAAGACCATCATGGCTTCTCTGTTTCACACAACTATCTGCTCCCTGGACAGGAACCATCTGGCCATTGAGGTCTAACTTGCATTACAAAACATTTGAGTCAGCATCTTTCTCTTTTCCACTCACATCCCAGATCCCAGAGTATGTATAGGCAATAACTATGGTACTACCTGTGCAGGAACTGAACGGGCTAAGGCAGAATGATCCCCTGTCATAATTTCCCCACTGCAGTGAGAGAAAATCCCTTCCCAAATAGTTTACTTCACCAGCAGTGGTTACAGAGGACCTGGCCTCTTGCATCATTCCCCCCCCACCCCCACCCCCGTTTACCAGCTCTTTTCCATGCTCTGCTTCCATCCATCCATATTGTGGACTTGGGTGCCAAGAATGAAGTTTGCTTAGAGATGGGAGGAGACTCCCTCCAGTGCAGTCAGGTCAGTGAAGAGAAATCAGAGGTACTAAGGAGATCAGTGAGGGACAGGGTTACCTGTTGTGCTCTCCTGTGCTGTGGTATCCATCGGGACTGTGGTGCCAGCCTCTGCTATGGAGGACATCTCCTCTGTGGAGGTTGCTGGCACTCCTATGGTTGTGTCCACTGGGTAGGTCAGTAGTGCTGTGGGGGTTATTGCTGCTGAGGAGGATGTCTCTGCTAGGGAAGTCGTCGGTTCTGCGGTGGTTATCTCCTCTAGGGACATTGTCTCCACTGTGGCGGACAGTGGTATTCCTATGGCTGTCTCCAGTTTGGAGGATGTCTCTTCAGTGGTTATCTCCCAAGTGGAGAGTGATGCTGAGGTGGTTGGGGAGGTCTTCTCTGCTGGGGAGGACATTGGTTGTGTGGTGGTTGCCTCCTCCAGGGACATTGTCTCCACTGTGGTGGATGATGGTGCTGTGGCAGTTGTCTCTGCTGTGGAGAACATGTCTGCTATGGAGGTCATTGGTTCTGTGGTGGTTGTCTCTGCTGGGGAGGACATTGGCTCTGTGATATCTATCTCCTCTAAGGACATTGTCTCAGCTGCAGTGGTTGATGGTACTATGGTGACCACATCTGGTAGAGAGGGCAGATCTGTTATAAAGGTCGTTGGTTCTGTGGTGTCTGTGTCCTCCGTTATGGAGACTGTCTGCAGTATTGAGATTCTTGGCACTGTGGAGGTCGTCAGCACTGTAGTGATCCTTTCTGTGAATACAGAAGAAACACCACGCATATGAGGACCATGCTTGTGCAATGTGTACATCTGTGTGTTAGCTACAAGCCCAGTTCCTTCAGGATGAAGTGAAATCAAGACAAATTACTCTGTGTGAATGCTCCATTCCTGGCAGTGTTCAATGCCAGGTTGGATGGGGCTTGGAGCAACCTGGTCTAGTGGAAAGTGTTCCTGCCTGTGGCAGGGATCAGAACTGGATATCTTAAGGTCCTTTTCAACCCAAACCATTCTGTGATTGTATGATTGTATAGTCCATCTTGACTGAGGTCAGTGGAGAGAATAGAGGTGGGTAACAGCCAATTGAAAATGTTTCTTTGAAGTGGTATTTCCAGATGGTAACTGCAGGGAAAGGTACTGATGCAGCATTTGCTCCCACCACAGGACACCATGGCTCAGCAATGGTTGGAGGCTGAACTCTACAGGCTGCTGCTACAGAGACAGGAGCAGTAGGGTTGCTGGCACCAGCAGGGCTTGAACCCATCACCATCATGGATGCCCCCCTGCAGAAGCTCAGATCATCTGCAGGAGCAGCCTGCTCTTAGGGTGGTGCTTGATCCAAGGGCAGGAGTGGATCAGGCTGGAATGAATCCTCCTGGATTGGCCAGTCTGTCATAGGCACTGGGGCTATGAATGCAAGCAAGAGGTAAATGCCACTTCAAAAGACTCTGAATAGAGCATGCATATGGTAATAGAGGTGTCATAGCAAGTTCTGCTGCTTTCTTCCAAGTGCAAAGCCCTGATGTAGCTAGCATTTTCTTCTAGCATGAATTTAACTCGCTAGGCTCTTTCTCTTTGAGGAAATGTGGAAACCTTCAATATCTCTAAAGCACATGAACAACCTGTTTTCATCAGCTACGTCTCAGTTCATGACGATCTGCAGGAGAAAATGAATTAGCTGTTCTTAAAAAATAAGGGAAAAGTGAAGTCAGAAAAGAGCAAGGTGACAGAGTACTCAAAATGGGTAGATGTTTGTAATGGAAAAGGCTATTAGTGGACCTAGACTTGAAGGAAAACACCCATAATGAATGTCATTCTTGCCATAAGGAGTTTCACCTAAGCCCATTCCTGCCTGATGAATATCGCCTATCAGATATAGCTTTGCCTCTAGTTCTAATGTGTTTTCTTGCTCTCTTTGTCACTGCTGGGTGATTTTATTCCATGATGGAATAAAAGTTCTGCACATTGCAATGCAAATCTGATCCATGGGTTTTTAATTGCTGTGCATGGAGTGAGCAAGCACAGGTTGTAAACTACCCTAGTGAGAAAAATACGGTCCACAGTGGCTCTGCAG
The DNA here is from genome assembly GCA_026283785.1 of Coracopsis vasa. NCBI lineage: Eukaryota > Metazoa > Chordata > Aves > Psittaciformes > Psittacidae > Coracopsis > Coracopsis vasa. Next base: position 1,419 of record JANHGB010051093.1, on the reverse strand, counting down.
GGTCAGCGGAGTGAAAAGACAGGGCTGTTGGAAGATCAGGCTCTGCTTCCTGAGAGTTTTCATAGGGAATGTGCCTTTCCACAGACAGAGAGCTCTTCATAATAAAGTAGAAAGAAAGATTATTATTCTATGATTCTATGATTAGACTTGTATCTGGTATATCTGGTATAGCTTTCCACCATATGTCTTGAATGAGTTAAATGTTATCTCAGTAGGAGAACGCCTCCATACCCCCATGCCCATGCATGTATATTGAGTGCAATTTATAGTAAAAGTATTTAGAAAATTAAAACGTGACAGCACCTGAACAGACAACACCAGCATCTTCAGAGTGGGCACAGTTGTGTACCCTCCATCCGAGATGTTTACAGAGAAACAAGGAGGTCTCATCTCCGTTGCACTGCACATTGTCCAGCAGGATATCACCTGAGCCTTGCCCAAAGTAAGCACTGCCTGGAGCTGCAATGACCCCGCCGCATCCCAGCTGCCTGCACACAACCTGGGCGTCAGAATGGTCCCAGAAATCATCACAAACTGTCCCCCACTGTCTTCTGTAATAGACCTCAATGCGACCTTCACATCTGTGCCTTCCATTCACCAACCGGAGACGGGTCACTGTGGGAAAGAGGGAATTGAACACAGACAAATAAGCTGGAAGTGATGTTAAGAAGTCAGTTAAGAAGAAGGCCAGGTTGGATGGGGCTTGGAGCAACCTGCTCTAGTGGAAGGTTACACTGCCCGCAGCACGGGGTTGGAACTGGATGAGCTGTAAGGCTCCTTCCAGCACAAACCAGTCTGTGATTCTATAACCTATTTTGTCCTTTTGCCTCGTCGCTCTTAGAAGGTGCTTGCCTAGCCCAATATTAAATGCCTGTGAGGACGAGGTGACACAGACCTTTTTTTTTCTCTCTTCCAGATCTCAAAAACAGCTACATATATTTTATATGAGATTTCTACAGAAAATTTAGACAGCAGGCTAAGCACAAACTGTTTCAGCAAGAAAGGAAATTCTTAAATAAGAAAAGCATAATAGGAAAGCAAAGGAGAGAAAATGAATTTCAGTATCTGAATGAAATCTAAATAAATCTGTATTAAGAAAATAGCACTAATTTTTTTTTTTTCACTTTGTTGATAGAAAGAAAATGACATGTTTTAAGAACACGTTTCATGTCTACCATTCACAAAGATCAGGAAAGCACCTGGGAAAGGAGGAGACAGGGAAAATGTGGGAAAAGCGCTAGGACTGCCACCCTCTGCTTGTTGAGGCTGTGCCTTTCCTTGTCTCTGCTCTCCCATGGAGAAGAACCAAGACACCCCTCTGAGCCACTGACTGGTATCACCAAAAGAAGTGGCCAGGAAAACCATGAGAAATGGAGACCTACCTGGAGGAATGGATGTTATGAAGCTCTCTGTGGTCGA